>JADWOT020000835.1:0-22581 GCA_036345935.2 Taenia hydatigena
AGCAGCAGTGAGTCGGAGGAGGTGGAGACGGAGGAGCCGTCAACCACAGAGGAAGCAGAAGGTGCATCGTCATCAGGTGAGTGATGTGTGAGTACTTGTGGCAGCAATGTGAGTGAGTGAGTGAGGGAGTGAGTGAGTGAGTGAGTGGGTGAGTGAGTGAGTGAGTGTGGGAGGTAGAGGTGTTGGAGGAATGAGATAGTGGAAGAAAAGAGTTGGGCGATGTGCGTGAAGACGTAAGTGGTAGTGTTGGAGTGAGAGGGCATTGAGTGGAGGTGGTTGAGAGGAAGAGGTGGAGGTGTTGCTGGGAAGAGTAGTGTGAATGCGTGTGGCGATGGATAGGAAGGGGAAGGGAGGATGGAAATAAGGGTAAATAATTAGGGAAGGTGGAAGGTGGTTAGGTTGGAGGAAGGTGGTGATGTTGGTAGTGAGGGTGCATAAGGGAAGGAGGAAGAAGTGGAGAAGGTGGTGGTTGTGGTAATGCAATGGTGAGTGTGATTGTCGTGGTGTGTGTGTGTGCGTGTAACGCGGCGAGAAAGGGAGATCAGAGAAAAGTGGTGAAGTGATATGGATTTCTCCAAAGGACATTATGCTAAAGTTCATTGACTTACATGTTATCGTCTACCTGCAATTTTATCTTTAGTTTTTATTCATGGTTCCAATGCTTTGTCTGCGTTTCCATCACGCCTTAAGATTTAGCCGTCATGAAGCATTTGTTGGGTCATTTGAAATGGTAATTCTTTTAATGACCTTTTTCACGCAAACTTGAGCCGTAATGGGATTCTCGTCCACATTCAACAAATGCTGAGCTAACAATGCAAGCTACTAGACACAAATTTGTAACCTGTAGGCAACTGATAGCTTTGCAGGAATGCATGCGCAGGTGAGTTATGTACGGATGCGTTTTCCATCAAAACGACTACATGCGCGAGTGTAGGACCATGCGTCATTTGCTTGTGTAGATTCTAACCCTTCCTTTTTAATGCTGCACTAATCTTAGCGGTGTGGGAATTGTTTGTTTGTTTGCTTTTTAAGGTCAATCTGCGAGTTGATGGGTCGGTGTGGCGTTGAGGTGCGATGTATCCTCGCCATGGCTTGAACATGGGTTGACTTCGGCGGTCATCGACCATGTCGTGATGGCTGACGCGGTTGATTGGCCAGGGGAGTGGGGGACATCACTAAGGCCGACGCCGGAAGAAGGAGACGGCGTATAAAGTATGCAATGCGTTGCCTGTTTGTACACCTATTTTACTGGTCTTGGTGATGGGACTAATCAGCTGCTCCACCATTGTACGCTGGTCGAGTTGTCGTCGATACGTGGAATACAAACATTTTCCGCCCGAGTATTTCGTCTCCTTTCGTCTTCTTCGGGAAGGGGTCGAAGTGAGTTGCAGGAGCGCTACAGTGCGTAAGCATTTGTAGTGGATTGAGGTACTGACTGCCTTAAGAGGAGAAGCAGAGAAGAGTTTGCTCTATCAGGTATAGAAGCGTTTTTTTTTTGTGTCGGGCAGAGGTAATAAGTGGGTGAGAAGTTTGAATTGCACTGTGGGAAAGAGTGACAAATGAAGGCGTAAAGTAGCGGGCTGTGAGGATCGTAGGCCGCCTAAAACTCGCCTTCAATGCTTAGTCGAGACTAAAGTTGCAACAGTGTTGCGCCTGCTTTGAATCTCCTCTCGAAAGCAATACATACCGCTAGCCAAATACGTACAGGATTTAGATTGCTACGTTTATTCTTTTGATTTCTCAATGAAATGTAATTGGGAAGGAACTGAACATCGCCAACGCCAAGTATCGTGTACAATGAAGCATGGGAATAGATTTTGATTAAGACAAGAGATTGATTCTTTTGATGCTTACTTAATAGTATATGCGGTGGATATTTTGATAAGCGTTGGGCTCTTTTTATTGTTGTATTCTGTTAAGCATTTAAGAAAAAACAACATAAAGTTGAAAACAACTTGAAAAGCTTTATCAGAAAAGTTTCTCACTTCTTTGGGAAGAAGGCTGAACTGGAATTAAATGAATGGCACAGCAACAGAGAAGAATGGTGTAGGCAAATGAACTCAACAGCAGTAGCTATGGAATTGTTTGTCAGCATTCTTGCAATCAGCCTTGTCCTGAGGTGTAAAGAAGGACCAGAGCTGCATTCGATTAGCTGTCTAAGGAGAGCGTGTCAGGCAGGCAAGTGAACAAGGCTAGGTAGGACAAGCAGTGACCTTCCTCGTGGCTGCAAGTGTTTGCGAGCACAAATAATAGAGTCGCGTCTTAATGTACACTGATTCAGCCATAATTTGAGAAGTTACTGGCTACTAAACTCTTCCTTCTCTTAAAAGTATTTTGAGTTCTCCAATCGTACTGCATAGCAGAATGGACTTTGAGTAAACGACTAAGTACTCAACTTCGCTAAACATAACATCTACTCACTTTATACTAGTAGTGAATGAACAACAAAGTTATTTTTTAAGCCTAAATGTTCGCGACTTCCTAACAATGGCTTAATCAACTTGGTAATGTTGGCATTGAAGTTGGATCGCCTCGAGTTAAGAGGGGGGAACGCTCTGCATGTGAAGTTTTTTGGACAAGAAGGGCATTCTGCTTCCCGCATTTATTAACAGGGTCACTCGGAAGTCAGCTTAACTTTGCTGACCACATTTTGCATTTCCGATTGGAGGAATAAATAGGAGTATAAAGTGAATGGTGCTATATCGCAACGCAAGTCCTGTTAACCAATGTCAAAAGATCAAAACAGTCCTCATAAGCCGCATTTTTCATTGCCATGTGCCTCCTTTCCTCAATTAGTGCTATTAGGTTGCATTTTCCTCGGCTCAATTCTTCATTGTCTCTCCAATCTTTAGTGGGTGATACAGCATTGGTATTTGTGCAGGTGAGTCCAAACGTGCAGCGCCATCCCACTAGCCGACAACTAGTATGTGCACATCTTCAAAGACTTCTTCATGTCCCCATGCAGTGTGCTACTTGTGCGAAATGATGTTTTTTTTTTATGCATTTCGACTTCAGCGCTTGCAAAGGCAAATGAGTTTGATTAGTTCTTTCGGTTTTCATTCTTCTTTCTTTCTGCGCATCATTCTACAAACCAAAAGCATTCAATGACAACCCTAATTATAATTAGGCAGATAAAGTGTGTATAGTGTGTTGGCGTATTGTTAGGCTGATCAAGCCCTCTGCCTTAGTCGAGGGATGAGAAAGAACATTGAGGGTCTATTTCAAGTCCGCTTTAGTGCCATCATAGAGGCACAACAATCCAAAATACTGCTCATTACAATGGGGCGAAAGAGTTCAAGGATCCATGATTTTACCCAACGGTACATCGGAATCGTTGTATTTTTATGTTCTGACTACCCAATACTGTCCTCTCTGCGTAATCAGGTATTGAGCACTTATAAACGGTTGTACGCAAAATAGACGATCATCAGTGGGTAGAAGACAACTAAACAAATTGCCTTGCGGATGGTCTCCGCTGAATCTTCTGACTAAGCAAACTTATGTGACCGGTTATGTGCCCCATTCACAGAGAAATATAGAAAACGAAGGGGATTCTTTGCTTCCTGACATTGGCCTACGTTCTCACTCTTCAAGGTCCAATTGTATGTTTTCCTATCAGTTCTTCCAACTTTTTACCAGTTTTCACGGAAGTATCTTGGCATTTGAACGCAATGACTGCCAGTTAAAGCATCAAAAAGGCGTGACTCCGTTCAGCCAATCAACACGCAATTTGACTGACACCCATTCGCGCCTTTTAGCAATCCTTGAGGGGCTACAGTCGATCGCTACGTGACAAAGGCAACCTTTAAAAAAACCGAGTGCGAAATTATTGTGGAAAAATGCTACTCCACTCCAAGTCACATTGTTCAACTGTCTGTGTCTGTTTTGTTATTGTGCTCGGAGATTTGACAACAGCCCTGACGCGTGATGGTAGAGAGACGGAGCACATAACGGGCAATAAGGCATTAAAAGAGAAACGAGTTAATCACCATCTTCAATGTGTTTATCATTGATTGCTTTCGTCTTATGATAATTAACTTTCACCCTAGGAGCAATTGTTCCATAAACTGTTTCCTGTAATTCCATGGCGCTGCCATTGTGGTGATCTGAGTGGCTGATTATTAAAATAAAAGATCAGTTTCAGTTACTGGATGTTTACACCAGAAGATGAGTAGAATTGGAATGCGTAGAACCTGGAGGATGCAGACGGGAAGCTGGAATAAGTCCAATTGCAGCCATTTTGTGACAGGGTCGTTTCGATAAACGACCATCTCATTTCCGTTGGACTGGCATTTGCAAGTGCCGAGAGGAGTGGGATGGTTGGTGAGGAATGTCCTCTTGAGTCCAAACTTGTTTGCCTTGTGAGTTGAGGTGGGACACCTGGTCGTTCTGCTTCTCTATAAACGTGGAGGTGAGAGGCCGTCGGAGGCAATGCTGTAGATCTGTCGCCACAAATATGGAATTTGTGTGACAGCGTATCAGGTGCGAAGGAAGGCTGTGCTGATCTCAGCCTATTTGGCAAGGCGTAACAAAGCTATTCACAAACACAAAGTAGGCGTAAAGGCTTCTTTGAGTCTCTTGAAGTGTATGAGGCAACCACTAACACTGAACAGCACGCCATTGATTTGACGGTTAGTTTATTTGAAAAGGGGGTTAGCAGCTAAGAAGATTTGTTTTTTTTCCTGAATTTTATAGGATCGTCTTCGTAGGGCTCAACATTTAATGCCTAAGTCGGGCAACCTGAAGCCGGACAGTAAAACCAGAATTCAAGTTCTGGATTTCACTAAGTGTCAATCACGAATGTGAATCAAAACTAAGCTTCCATGCGTGAACTTATTTGCACTTCGGTGAATTCACTATGGATTTCCTTGTTGTTTCCCCAAGCACAAATAGTAGACAGACGTTCCTAAATTTACAGTTCGTGACCATAGCTGAAAGCACTCATCCTACTTGGAATGAATGATGCCAAATGTCAAAGGGAAGAAACAACTGGTTATTACCAAAGACACACTCATGTGCACAGGCGTGACGCAGGTGCTCAACACCCAGATCGTCTCCAAAACACTGAAATGTGGCGAAACTTTCATTCCACTTCGTTGCTCATCTCTTTTCCGCTGTTGAGAGTCACGGCTAATTGCTTAAACACTCATGAGTAGTACAATACCACCACACATAAAATCTGTGAATTGTGCCTCTGTAGGGCTGCATTCCAGCTATCCTCACTTTAAGGGCTATTCACACCAGAGTCTGCATTGTGCGTCAGTGCTTTCGCTTGCGTAGTAGCCAACTAATGCAAAAAAAAGGATCCAAGAGTGGCAGTTTCTGGTTGGCTGAAAGCATTGGAAGATTTAGCGCGCATCGGGATGACGTTTAGGATCATAAACTGCAGCCATTATAAAGGCTTGTGCGATCGCGGAGGCCATCATTTTCACACCAGACAAGTACGCATTTGTGTGTCCCGCAGAAGGATGTCAGAAGTTCCAGCTATCGGGATAGATTTGGGAACCACCTTCTCATGCGTCGGCGTTAATCGAAACGGCGAGGTAGAAATTATCGCTTACGCTCAAGGTTGCCGCAAAACGCCGAGTTATGTGGCCTTCAGAGACCGAGAACGTCTCATCGGTGATGCAGCTAGAAACCAGGCGGCCATGAATCCCAAAAATACTCTGTTCGATGTAAAGCGTCTAATCGGACGTCGCTTCAGTGATGAGACTGTGCAAAGTGACATGAAACGGTGGCCATTCAAGGTAACGAATTCGGAAGAGAAGCCGAAGATTGAAGTAGAGTGCTGTGATAAGACAAAGCATTTTACTGCGGAGGAAATCTCGTCTATGGTGTTGATGAGGATGAAGGAGACAGCAGAGGCTCATTTAGGCGTGAGCATAAAAAACGCAGTGATTACGGTACCGGCATGTTTCAACAACAGCCAACGCCAAGCAACAATAAATGCAGGCAAAATAGCGGGTTTGAATGTAATACGTATAATTAATGAGCCAACGGCAGCCGCTCTTGCCTACTGCATGCAAAGGAGAGTTGACAGGCAGCGTAATGTGCTCGTCGTCGATTGCGGTGGTGGTACTTTCGATGTGTCCATCTTGTCCATAGAGAGTGAAAAGATCGAGGTGAAGGCCGTTGGCGGTGACACGCACTTGGGCGGTGAGGACTTTGATTCGCGACTGGTGGAGCACTGTGTAGAGATGTTCAAGCAAAAGTACGAGGGAAAGGATTTGGCCACAGACCCAAGAGCCATCATGCGTCTGCGAATGGCATGTGAGAATGCAAAGAGGACGTTGAGTTCTGCTGAGAGCACGAACATTGATGTACACTCGCTGTTTGAGGGCATCGATTTCTCAGTATCCATTGCACGGCACCAATTTGAGCAATTGTGCTCGGACCTCCTTTGCAGAATGTTGGATGTTGTAGGCAATACGTTGAGTGATGCGAAGATGGACAAGGCTGATGTTCAGGAGATATTGTTAGTAGGTGGATCAACGCGTATTCCGAAGTTGCAACAGATGTTGCAGGACTTCTTCAGTGTTAATGAGTTGAACAAGTCGATAAACCCAGATGAGGCAGCAGCGTACGGTGCGGCATTGCTGGCGTCCGCCCTGACCGATGATAAGCCGCCAGTGTTACTGGAAGTGGCGCCTCTCTCACTGGGTTTGACGGCGCCAAGTGGTTCATTGATAACCTTGATAGAACGTAACACGAGAATCCCGATGAAGACAACGCGTACATTTACTACGACTTTAGACAATCAGCCGAGTTTGTCAATCCAGGTGAATGAAGGTGACCGTGCAATGGCACATGACAACAACATGCTAGGCGAGTTCCAGTTGTCGGGTATTTCGCCGGCGCCGTGTGGTGCTCCTCGAATCCAAGTAACCTTTGTTATTGACGAAAACGGCATTTTCAATATGTCGGCGGTGGAAAAGTCATCTGAAAAACAGATCAACATCAAGATTGAGAAGCAGGGTCGCCTATCGGAGGAGGAGATCGAGAAAATGGTGAATGATGCGGAAAAATCGAAGCAGGAGGATGAGAAGCAGAGGAGTAGGATGACAGCGAAGAATATGCTTGAGAACTACATCTTTACCATAAAATCAAAAATAGAGGATAACGAGGTAAAGCGAAAGACATCCGAGAAGTTTCGTAAAAATGTACTCGATATGTGTGAGAAGGCGATCAGGTGGATGGACTTTGACCAACAGGCCACAGAGGAGGACTACGAGTTCATGCGGAGGAGGGTCGAAAGCGCGTGCACTTCCATCATGACAACGAAGATACTCGGCTCGTGAGCACGACGACGTGGAAGTTGGAATGGACAAATCAGTTCTCTTTTATCCAGACTTGGAAAATTAAAGTCACGAATCTCAGAAACGCACTTGCATTGTTGGGATTACTCAAAGTAACCCTCTGCCCATTGAAAATTGCTACGCTCTTTTGTATTTTTATGACTATATTTAAGCTTTCGAGTACCCGTTTGGCTATTCAACTGCCCATTTACATGCCTCACAGTCCACTTCTCTACTCATTGTCTACCTGTACAGCCTCCAAAAAGACTCCAGTGGTCATTTAACTTCTTATTTTCTATGTGAGTGCTGCGTGCTGTTTATAAGTTTGGTCTTGTCGCAATGTTAGGGTTTAAGATGCTCGATTCCATTGGAAGCAATCGTTTTATGGTGCACGTGGCTCCAGCTATGAATCCTGGTACCTCCGAATGCAAAAAAAAACATCTTTGTGCCTCGTTCCACAGGCGAATGGCAAAGGAGCACTAGCTGCTCGTTAAAATTAAGGTTGAAAATACTTTTGTAGTTTCCAGCCTAGTAGTAATCCACTTCGAATGGAAAAATCGCGGAGATATGGACTGCAGCTTTTTTATCCGCACTGATAACGGCAAACCGTTTTAACTGCCAAGTGCTGATGATCATGCAAGGCTCCAATGGCGGATCTGATCCAAACTATTGGGATGGAAACAATCCGTTTTTTATGGAAGGTCCTCTTTTAATGGGCGGAATGGAATCAATCTCGAGATTGGGCTGGGGTTTGAAAAACTTTCCACTTAAAAGCGAAGGCAAGGACCCATGTTGGATAAAAATGTAAATCTGTAATGCAGTGACTCGCATCTTGATTAGAATATCGCTTTGGGATGAGCAGAGGCATTTTGCGACTTGGAATTCGAGCCCACCCCACTCATTTGACCCTGCAGTACACAAAGTATCAAATCTTGGCAGCGTGACTATTCAGCTGCACGAGTGGCCAACTTGACGCGCCCAAATGACCTGAGGTGGAGCAGTGGTTTGACCTCACCTGCTGCGTAATTCACTCAATTTAGGGACAAATGTAACTATGCCGCTTTTAAGACTTCTAAATTGGCACGAGGGGGATACTTTTGCAACAGAGACGTGTAACAAGCTGAGAGCCACCTACACATCATTTGCCCTTCCGACTTTTCAAGTTAATATGCACGCAGACTTAGCAAAGGAAACAATTAATGTTGGTTAATCGTTCGGAAGAGGACATTTTACTTACAATGGCCCACAAAATGGGTCGCTAGTGGCATTTGAGTGGTGCAGCACCGATTTTGGACTCAGGAGCCACCTTGACAAATGCAATTTACGTCAATTTTTCTAATTTGAGAAATAGAAGACGTCTTTTTAGTCTTCTGTTGGGGAAGGGGCAGCACCCATAAATTGAAGTGGGAAAGAGCATGTTTGATGAAATGCTTACTCGTTTATGAGTTGAGACGAGCCGAAGTTCAAATTGGGTGCTTACTTTTAAATGGGAGACAGAGTGTCACACAAATGGGGATGCTTGATGTCTCAAAGGCGCACATTAACCCGTCTCGTAGCCCCCAACCACTTTAGTTACCTCAACGCTCCTGTTTTCTTAACAAGGCGCCTTAACAACTTGCGACGCGATTGTTTTTAAGCTTATAGTCTATAGCGAGCCATGCGGCTTGATTTCCTCCATCTATGCCTTGTGCAATCGCAGAGATCAGATCACAATGACAAGCGTCAATGTAAAGCAAATGCAGATACTGGAAGAACATTAACTATGGGGGTGAGCAAATGGAATGATTTTCTCATGCAGCAACCATTGCAGTGTGTTGGTGAAGACGCCTTCGTCACACCCAAATCGAATGAAGCCGTGCAAAGGCTGGTGAAAGTTATGAATTAATGGCTGACAAATCACAGTTTGATTGGTTGAGCAAAGTCACACGATTAAATTCTTTCTCTTCAGTAGTCCGCAATGCCTCGCTTTTGCCTAAACAGCACATGCACCTCGCAACACTTCTGAGCTTCATAAAATAGGAGGAGAGCGCATGATCCGATCCCGTTTGCAATTTGTTTAAATAGAAAAATAATCCATAGATCCACTACCAGTACCGCACTAGATGATGAGTGTTGATGAGTGGTTAAACCAATTCGTGTCGCAGGAAGGTTAGTTAATTTGATAAATTTCAAGTGAGCACAAAGCGCTTTCCGTCTGTGCGGGACCACATTTTGTGAAGTTTGAGTAGCATATATGCTATACTCAGCTTAAAATCAAACTCACATTTACATGAGAATGACCAAAAGGTAAAAAACAGCTAGCACTCATGCTATAATGCGTATTTTGTTATTGGCCTCACCCCACTTATACTACTAATGCAATATTAAGTAGGCAAAAGCGGCAAACTTTGATAAACTACCTTTCTATCATCGATTTCCTCAGTTTAACTAGGCGTCGCTATCAATGCAAACACCATGTAACATTTTAAGCTAACTGAGTGGCGAAAATAAAAGCCACCTCTGGTGTGTTGCATTCGAACTGCAATTCAAAGATAACGGGCAGTAGCTGAGCGAATTGTGAAGAGCATCCCACAAAACAATTGCTAGACATGCAGGATTCTCGAACATCAATCATCAGCCAACTGAGGCCCTCAAAAGCCATCAGTTGCATTGGCATCGACCTTGCAGTCACGTCACGACAATTGCGTCATCACTGCCCTATCAAGAAGACAAGCAGTTTTTATGGGTCTAGTAGGGAATAATAGGCAAAATCGCTTCAAATCGCACACAAGGATGGAGATGTAAGCACTTTACTAAGCATGCAGCTCAAATCGCGGTTTTTTAACTAATTCTATAGGCTTTTAACGTGAGCATCAAGATGGCAGTAGAACGTCTCAAGGACGGACATCGATGAGCAAACTTTATCAAAATTCAAAATCTAATTACAAGCCGATCTACCGGTGATGAAGAAGAAGGCTCTCGGTGATGCCTACTTCCTAGGAGCACCTGAAAGGTGCAGCGTGAGAGGGGTAAGCAAATGAGGAGACAAACTGTCATAAACGGTGGAAAATAGCCCAAGACTAGTGCAGCTTTGGGTGAAGCATCCTTTGCTGACATCGTATGGCGTAGAATGCGAGCTGACAGACGTCAAATTTATACTGATATGGGCACAGGTGTGTGACAAGAAGTAATGCGTTTCAAGGGAAAAATTTCTGGTGTAACCCAAACACTATGGTAATTTTAAGTAGTCATTTTTGCTTCCCCGCTCTTCAACACCGCATCTTATAACTTACAGGTCGTGTATCTTGCTCACGGGCAGTCCTGTTCATCATTGTTAGCCTAATAACTTTCCAGACCTGGGAAATCCAAACATGCAACCCATTCGCTAACCGCCGTCGTAATGACAAGTGGCGACTTCCACCAGTTTATCACAAACTCTTAACTACATTTAACGATTTGGCGTTTTTTTTGTGGTAGTTTCCCATTTATTTGGCTTGTACCATGAATTTAACTCCAAAGTAGCCTAGAATTTGTGAACAATCCTTTGAGTTGATGAGTCTTGTGCGTCGCTGCCGTCTGCTGTTTTGCAGGCTGCGCCTTCTGTTGGCTTTCACTACACCCGCTACTGCGTCTGGCCAATTCTCCATTCTCCGTTATAGCGTAGCAAAATTTCAACCGCTTTTTTGCACAATGTATGTGCTTTGAAATCTTATTAATTGCTTTTAATAGCAACATGGGCTTAGTAGTTGTGTCAGAAGTACATGAGTTAGTTTTAAGCATTAATTATGAAGTCTCCTAACTACTAAGTGACATATTTATCTTACGGCCATATGTTTATGCATAGTATATTAATGTGAAGTTGTGTTCTTTGTTGTGTAGTTTGGGGTGTATTTTGCTGAAAATGTCGTTGCGTATAACTGTCAACTTTTTATCCTTTGGAGAATGTTGATGACTATTAAATTTGGATTTTGATGCAGTTACTTTTGGTATTCCTTTAATGTTATTAATATGGTTTTCTTACGTTATTTTCTATGCCCATCATTATTTTAGGGAGGATGGGGCTGGGTTTGAATTAAAAAAGATTACAATGCTATTTGTGTAGCGTCCCGAGGCGCCCTCAAAGGCAAAAGAAGGAAGAATGCTTGAGAAACAAAGTACTACAATTTGTAAGTGCAATGGGTATTTTATTATCATTATTATTTTATTGTTATTATTATTACCTTATTTATGGTGATGCTATATATTATCCTTATTTCGGTTATTGAGACACGGTGTGTCAAGGTGTGTGTTATTTATGCTTATAGGAGACATAATGCGTGGTAGTGGTGGATCTCAGTGCAGTACTTTGTCTGTTTGAACTACCGGTGGTCGTGCCAGCAGTTTACTTCCCTTTGTTCGTTGAATTTATATATTCTACCCTAGCACTCTGCTTTCTTCTGCCTTCGAGAGAGCCTCGGGACGCTGCATTGGTGGCGGCGGAAAGCTGGACCCGACTCTATAGGGTTACTATTCCGATCTCTACCGCCTGTGACATTTTGCAGCAGGACGAAAGAAGTGCATGTGCTACGGAAGGGCTGCGAACGACGTCCACCTCCGGCATCTACCCCTTCTCCGCGTTCTACAAGAAAGCCATCAACAACTGAAGCGACACCAGTCACGGACCACGTGGAAAGTTTCGTTCCGAAGATTACCCTTAATATACTTGCTCAAGGAGATCGGCGTGCTAACGCCCCCCTACGGACATGCTGATGGTCGGCAGAACCACTTATTCCGAATTTTGTTTCCAGGCCAAACGGAACTCGAAGTGCAATGCACTGTCAAGAGGGATCTCTGACTTTGGTGTCAAGCATCGCCTCAATCGCGTCGAATGTGGGCGAGTGGCATGGATAGTTCGTGGGTGCTTGTTGCAGCACTGAGTATGTTGTGATGGCTAACGCGGGAGATGTACCAAGGGGTGCGTCGGGGACGGCGCTCGAAAGAGGAGAAGGGCAATGTAGCACTTTGTTTGTGGCTACTACCGGTTTCGGTCAAGGTGACAGAGGTGGCCGTTCTGCTTTAGCTGCGTGGACTGGTTTGCGGATCATGCCAGCAGCCCATTTCCTTCTGTCCGGCTTGGGATTTTATACAGGAGATTGGACAAGTGTGAAATTTTCTCTTTTTATTGCTTAGGTCATGGTTTAGGTGTCGATATAGTATTTGACATATTATGATTTTTTTGATATTTCAGATGCTCGAAAATGAGTTTTGTTAAAGTCTAGGATCGAAGGTACTTGATTAGTGATTTTAGCAGTTTTAGCATGTTGAGTTTATGTTCATTTCCCACAACTGTTCAGTTTTTGTGAGTTATATGTAGTAAGACAGAGTTAAGTAGACTGTGGGGTTCATGTCTCCTCATTACGCTTTTGTGTCTAGTAGAAGTTAACATGTTTGCGAACGTGTTAAATGTGACATTATGTTTATTCTTGAGACGTCGGTTGCCTTACTGTTATACAGTGCTTTTATGACCAACATTTTTTCTCGCACGTGCATAATTCTTTAGCCCTATCTGTTTGCATCCATTTTGCTATCAGTTACTCTTCCTGTTTTGGCAGCTGCTTTTGGGTTTTGTGGTTTACGGTTTGCCATGATTGCGACACTTTGTTGAGGTGGAAGTGTATGCGGTCATCGCATGTTTACTGTTGCAATGGATGTCAAGACTGCTTTTTTTTTTTACTTCTGTTACTATGATTATAGGTGCGCCTACTGCTATAGAGGCATTCACTTGGTTGCACATGCTTTCGATTTCTCATGTAAATTAGAGTGATCCCGTTGGTTGGTGAATTGTTTCTTTTATAGTTTTGTTTACTTTTGGTGGGGTTACTGGTATAGCTGGCGACTTCTCTCGCTGGCCAATAACGAGCTGGACCAGCGTTTCGCAGCACTGGTTGAGACCGGAGTCGGGTGAGTCTCCGGCATCAACCGCTGCGGAGAAAAGCTCTTGCGGGAGAGCGTGCAGGATCAGCGGAATCCTCTGCCGCTGAGAGTACAAGTGGATGTTAAATCTAACGGTTTGGTTTGTTATCGCTCATTTTCATTACGTCATGTCGTTAGGATCTTGCACAAGCATTATAATTATGCTTGTTTGATGATGACCATTGATTGCTGGTTTGAGATTAAATAAGTGTTCATTGCAGTGTCAGTGCGTAATTTCTAACACATGGTTTAAGTTATTGTTTTTTTTCCATGCATTATTTTGGGTTGTGTGTGGGTTTTTGTTTTTATTCTTTGAGAGTCTATTGTTAATCGTAATGAGGTGTTAGGTTCATATGGGTCTTCTGGTTACTTTATTGATTTTTTAATGAGTCCAGTTGCTTGTCATAATGATTATTTTTGTTACCCTTATACTATTGACTATACATATGGTGTGTATTATATGCGGTGAGTAGATGATTGTACTTATGTTCCTGCTTGTGGTTTTTTAGTTTAATTAAAATGTGGATTTTGTAAATCTATGATGATAGCTTATCATTGACCTGTTGTTTTATAAAATTGTTGAGTAGGGTTTTTAGGTTTATTTGCCTTTTGCATCATGCTTAATAGATTTTAAAAAGTATTTTTATTACCGAATAGTTTAGATCTTAAAATTAATTGTTTAGAATTGGTTTGTTTCTTAGGTAAAGTGAATGGAAATTAATTTTAGGAAGTGATAAATTACTCATCAAAAAATGGGACAGGCCAGAAGGTTTGTCTTAAGCTTACATCGGTTTATGGTTAGAAGCACCTACTTTTTACAAGTTTGTTAAGAATTTTTATACTTGATTTAGATAATTAATTGCCATGACAACTTAATCAAATTTATAGCTTGAAAGAATTATTAAATAAGTAATTATATCATGTTGATTATTTCTCAGGGTCTTTCCGTCTGTTTATTAAAAACATTTCCAGTTTGAAGTTTAACTGGTAGTGCCCGTCAAGTGTTATTTTACAAATGACCGCAGTAAATTGAAGCTTGTTTGAATGGTTTGACGTGAGAGCTTTGAAGGTCTGACATTTTTTGAAATTGATTTTAGGGAAGACCCTAGGATCTTTTCTTTTTGTTTGGGGCAAATTTTGCTTTTTTAAGAGAAACTACGGCCCTAATAATAAAGGTTTAGTAAGCTAAGTTACCCTAGGGAGAGATCCTATCGAATTAATCGTTTGCCACCTCGATGTTGACTTAGGTTAAAGTTCAGGTGCAGCAGTTTGAACTTTTGGTCTGTTCGACCAGATTTACCTCCATGAGTTGAGTTAAGACCGGCGTGAGCCAGGTCGGTTCTTATCTATTTAAGAAATTTATTAGTACGAAAGGACAGTAAATTTTTTTATTGAGTGTGATTAATGTTAGTTTTGCAAAGACTAAAAAGAGTTATGTTAGCTCCATACTTTATTTGTTTAATTATGGCAATAGAAAGCGTGTAACTCATTGATTGCATAAAGTTATTATATTTTATACATTGTTTATGAATTACTATTTATGATTAGCAATCAGTTTTTTGTTAAGATTTATGTCTTATAAGGGTGGGTTACTAATAAAGGGGATAGGACACAGTGCCAGCATCTGCGGTTAGTCTGTTTTCTTTGCTTTTTTATAGACTGGATTTATATATTTATAACTAAAATTAGGTTAAATTTTTTTTTTACAGAGTTAAATATTTAGATTGATGAAAGATGTATAATAGTGACAGGGATTAGATACCCCATTAATGTACATTGTAGTTTTGTCTTAGTTAATATAACTAAAATAATTTGGCAGTGAGTGACTCTTTTTAGGGGAAGGTGTGGTGTAAAGGATGTTCCGCCTAATAATTTACTTTCGTTATGTTGGTGTATATCTGGTTTAATATTATCGTTGAGTAAGTGAGTTTGTGTAGTTTTATTTAAGCCAAGTCTATGTGCTGCTTATGAAAGTATTCATGCGTTACATTTATAAGGTTTTGGTTGTAATACTAAAATATTTAGGACTTAAAAGTAATGTTCAATAAGTTTGTGAGTGTGAAGTAAGTTTAGCTCATGTACACACCGCCCGTCACCCTCGATGTATATTGAGGTAAGTCGTAACAAGGTAACTTTAAATGAATTTGAAGTTGGTTACTGAAAAGTTTGTTCAGTTATAATGAAATTGTCTCTGTTATATTATGATATTGTTTGTTACATAATTGCAGTCTGTATGTTTATTTTATGTTTTGTTTATATAATGTTATATTGGAATTTGTTTATGAGTAAGGGTAGAGTAAAATTTGGGGGTGAAAATCAAGTTGTTGAGTTATTGTGAACTATAGTTCCAACTATGGTTGTGTTAGTTTTATGTGCATTAAATGTCAAATTCATAACTAGGGATTTGGATTGTTATTCTAAGGAGACCATAAAGATTGTTGGTCATCAATGATATTGAACTTATGAGTATCCTGAAGGGAGATATGATTCATTCTTAACAAAGGATTGTTTTTTAGTCGATAAGCCTATGCGTATGATTTATGGAACTCCATATCATTTAATAGTTACATCAGCAGATGTTATTCATTCATTTTCTGTGCCATCTTTAAATTTAAAGATGGATGCTATACCTGGTCGGTTAAATCATTTATTTTTTGTCCCTCCCCGCATGGAGCCTTTATTGGGTATTGTGCCGAATTATACGGCGCTAGAACACAGAATAATGCCTATAATGATTGAGGTAAAAGATGTTGGTAAGCAGGTTAGTTTTGTTTTAGTATAATATATTATTTTAGCTTTTCGTGCTAAAGATAGTTTGTGTTTGACTAAACAAAACGATGTTATTAGAGGTATTAATTGCTTTTTATTTTTATACTTTGTTTTTGTTTTCTATAGTTGGCCATTGTGTTTATTATTGTATATTATTGGTTGTAAGAGCTCTAGTTCCTAGATTTATGTGTTAATTGGTATATGGTTTCAGATGGTGTTCATTAGTTTTTTGCTTAATGTATATTGGAGGTGTTTAAATTTTATTTCTTTTGTTTCTATTTTTTAAACAGAATGTAAATAGTGAAAGTTATTACAAAATTAGTGAGTTTAGGATTGGTTTATGTATCGTGTTAAGGTTGATATGTGTTTTCGATTTATGGATTGATTTCTCAGATATTACTGCCAAACGTAAAAGCACATCCACCCATAGTAAAGGGGATTAATTGACCCCATTTAGCAAAGGATTTTGGGAAACATCTCTTTGATAACACAGTTTTCATAGGTTTTTAGAGCATCCAACTCTCTTTCAAAGCAGTTAAGAAGAAACTAAAAGGAAACAAAATACATTCCAACAAAACAAATAGCCCTTTTTGGGAAACTTTTGACGCTTCCTGTCACGACTCATGTGGTACGCATTTTGTAACAAATTATTTGGCAAATGCACCCCTACTGATGTGTTGCTAGTAGACAAGATAAGGAGCCGTGAATTTTAAAAACAGATTTTGGAGATGCCTTCAAATCGTGCTTCTAGCCACACATGCTCTGGCATTTGATGGAACAACTTTAACGCCATCGCCTTGTCTGACATGATTCTCTACGTGTTTGGAGCAAATATGAAAGGTGCAAGTGGTACCTCTGGTAAATTAGGTACCAAAGTCTGCCGAAAAATCGGCGGATCTTAAAAAGCATCGCGATAACACTGAGAGTTAAGAGATGTTGGGATTTTTCTTCCTTTTATGCAATTGGGAAGACAATTTCAAAATATTGACGAAGGCCAGACAAATCCACTCATTCTAGTGCTTAACCTACTGCCATTTAAATTATTTTGTAAAAAAAGTGCTGCTTTAGTCCTCATGAGTTTTGAAGGGAAAGCGATGCATAACTAAAGTAGTTGATAATTCTTGCTTTCCTCACTGCTCCAACCAAACGCTAAAAACGTAGCTGGACATGACCATGACTGTTGAGCTATTTCTAAAATGCTCAAAATTAGGCGACTCAACTGATTAGCAAACGGCTAATGAATCTTGGATATTGCTAAAGGTGTCTGACATCACCTTTCACTACTTTTTATATGAGCATTTTCTTGAATTAATTGAGCCAAACTGATCACTGCTTTTTAATGCCTTCGGCTATGAGCTATCGCAGACATGCCAAGACACTAAGCCACTATTCTCAATCATCTCCGGCAGCACGCCTTGCAAAGTTTTGTATATCCAAAGTTCTAATCTCTACATAGAAGTTTTACACATAATCAACAATCTCGAGCTGTTCTAAAGAGGTTCCATACCCCTAAGCACCGCGAATTTGTTGAGTAAACTGATATATCTCTGTCGGATGAGCCACATCTGGGCCAGATTTATTTGGGCAGTATTAGTTAGGAATGCTAGTCACATTAAAATGAAGACTTATTTAAAGGGGAAGTGAAAATGGGTCGTGAATTGCACATTCCGATGTCGTGCTCAGTAGAAGAACATTAACCCCACAAGTTGAATACATGCCATGACCACCTCTAATCCTCGATTCAATAGTTTTAAAGCCCTAAAATGAGACAGTAGTTGGTGTTGTGATTCTTCTAAAAGTGCTGTAGAATTTTAATCTTAGCAGCTGAAACTGTCACAGCGGCCTGGGCCATATCAATCACGTTGACGTGGCAGATTTCAAAAACAACAGTCGAAGAGCCCACTTAACTGCGGCCTCTCTTTGGCCTTTGTGGTCTTATGCTACGTAAAAATAAAGATACTAGTGGACAAACGAGGTAGTACAGTTAAGGAGAGGGCAATAGCCTACACCTCCAAGACGCGATATTCTGCCCGTCCAAGCCTAACGCCTCCGTCGTGTCTTTTATCATTTGCAGGACCACACTTGCGTATTTGAAGAGATTTAAGGTTTCTCTGAAATATCTCATAAAAAGTGTCAACTTACATTTTAGGTAATTTGTAGGTCTTGAAAAAATTTTTCCACTTTTAATGATTGGCTGCTTTCCCTTTTGTCACCTTAAGTCAGCACCGGTAGGTGAGCAGACGTTGTTGAATTGGGCACTAATTTTGACATGTCAACCAGAAGGGTTTAACACCTTCTTTGGCGCATATTGCCATCGCATTCTGCCATGTCCGCGTTCGAACAGTCGGTAAGGCTGGCTTGCAATACTGCTAAGCCCACTCGACCGCTTCAAGAGCGCATAATGCTTGCCGTACCGCAGAACAAAGACACTTGGTGGGCAGAGGTGAGCGGTGAAGAGGACAAGAGAACCCATAGGAGTCAGGACTAAGGGGGATGAGAATAGAGGTAATTGGGAACATACACGAATAGTGTAGTCTCCTGATGGAATGGACCTAGTCACCACCTGCTGACTGCATGCAGCACAAAAATGTGGTTCTAAAATAGCCATTGGTTGGACGATGGCCTTCCAGTCCTAGACCACTTTCGCGTTTCGCCTCTCTGTGCCCAGCTTCCAGCTGCTGCATGGACCGAATTGCAGTAACTTGCCAAGTGGTCGGACACAATCCAAGCCACCTGACGTCAAGGCGTGAAAATTAGCATCTAACCAGCAGAATTAAAAGCGTAGTAAGAGGATCACAATTTTCTTGAGAAGTTGACAAAGCAACCGCTTGAGTGGCTGATGATGTGCTAATTTATTCACCGTTTCCAGGAGGATAATTCGAGTGATGCATGCAAATCAAGAGTGATGGAAATACGAAAAAAGAGGAGCGACAAAGGCGCGCATAGGAGATAGACATACAGAAAAAAGCCCAAGGACAAAATAACTCGGAAGCAGCCAAACTCATTTGAAAAAAAGGTCTAATTGAAAAAAAAATAAGATGAGGATGAAAAAACACTTGATTTGAAGCACTATTACTTGCCTTATGAGATTTTTTTTCTATCTAAATAGTTTTGATGCGCTGAATTTGGTTCGTATTGCCGGATTCCATATTGTACAGCTCTGTGTAGAAGGGAAGCACTTCGAAAAGAATCCTCAGCCCAGTCTGAATCTGCTCACAGTATCTCGCACTGCTTGTAGCAAGCCATCATATTATTCCTTAATGACCTGATGCCGAGGTTACGAATACTTTAAATAGTGAATTCCCCTAATCAACTTCGAAAATGGTAACCCTTGACCTGACGGTCTCATTAGAGTCTTTATAAGACCAAGAGAGGTCTGATATACGAAGACGTAATTAACACTCTGGACAACAAATTAATGAGCTTGTTGAAATGCACCTGTTCGGGGAGGGGCGAATAGCAACCTCAACCCGTCTGAACAACCAGGCGTCTTCGGCCCCTGCCGAGAGGTAGTCGCACCCGGAACACGCCCAATCCGTGGCGTCTGTGGCTCTTTGTGTATCGCCAGCCCGTAGCACATGCATCTTTTAATTGCCTACTCGAGGAGCGAAATACCGCATCTATTACCCAAGCACATCAGACAACTAACCAAACGTAGTCACTTAGCACTGCTACAAAACATTACCGATTACAAGTCAAACCATCATTTTTATGGAGCTAAAGTCGCATAGTACTTATAAGACTAACCATCCACATAAGAGGAGCCAAGTGCACCACTCTCCATTAGGCTGCATATTGGAACGATCGCCAAGCTCGAATGGACTTCCGTATAAAAGCCTTCTCGTAAGTAGCAGTTAAGATAGTGCAGCTATTACAATGCCAGAGACTAAAAGGTCTTTTTATTGGTGTGATTTCTGACCTAGAGTCGCAGAGTGGACAGCCCATACGAGGGAAAAAGTAAATGCACTGCAACTTTGCAACTAAAAAGAAGGTAGCGTGAAGTCGTAAAACATCGACTGAACCACTTAAAGTGCTAAAATTCTATCTTCTGATTACAAATTTGCCGAAGCAAACATAAATAGCATAAAAACCAACAGAAATAATAAAATGGCCATAAATTGCCATGGGAAACCAAGGTACGAATAATTGCCTAACGTGATCGCAAAACACATGAGACAGACTTAGCAATGCATCTCAAACAGAAAATTCTTCTAAAAACCCCTTTGATGCGTGAGCATTTCCCTAAAGAGAAGTGAAGGCGTAATGCTGGGGCGAAGTACGCAGTATCAATGGGCTGAGAGGCAACGGCACAACCCGGAGATCATGTTGCCCAGCCAAAGTATGGACGCCATTCCTTGGGCTCCCTCGTAAACCAGGTCGGGGCTACAAATCTCAGCAACTTTGTTTTAATTTCGTACTATGTGTCCGTAACTCGTCTTTTAGATAGCCGATCAACGTATCGTTTCCACTTATCACTTGGGTTGCTGTGCTTAAACTTGGATAGACATGCGACATTGCATTATTTTGATAGTTACGTCTACCGTAGAAGTGATTTTTGGCCTAGTGTTGTTAGTGCGGGTTTGAAGTGCTTATTTCCACTCATTTTGATGCCTCTTTTAAATGTGTTATTAAATGCTAGCTGCCGTGTCTATATATGACTTGCTGGAAGCGCTGCGAGCAGGTGTTCACTGCTTTACCACTAGCCAAGGGGTCAAGCAATAGGCAAAGGTGCCATATTACATCAAAATATTGTAACTAAAGGCTAGCTAATACAATGCAAACTTTTTATGCCAACCACAGCCAACTGGTATAGAAGCCATGGCGTACGCAAACGAGCATCTTTAACAACCTATGCGTCGGGATCACCTTAACCCGGCAAATCAACACTCCCCAATTCTTTTTCTGCTCACATGAAAACGAAGTTAGCGATTAAATTAAATAACCCTGAACATGTTATCTGCAGTTATCACCAACTCGAAAATCTGTTCCAAGGCGAGATAGAAGCTTACGAGCGAAGCAACAAAGGTAACTTACAATAATTTCGGTTTGATTTAGTAATAAATGGCTGTCGTTGGCACCTTTTTATGCTTCAGAGTGGCAAAAGTATCCCTAAAGTGTCAAAAGGCGTTGAACGCATGTTTGTGCTCACACGCACTATACAACTTTAGGGGAAAAGGCCAATCACAAATGGTCCCACCGATGGAATAGGAGCGATCAGTGCTTATTCACGGGCCAGAATTGAGCCGTCTCTTTGGAAAGTAAATAAGGCAAATCTACACTGGCAGCATGATATCTGCTGTTGCAAGTTCACTTTTATAGGTGCATCATAGCACATTTCAATTGAAGGCGGAGCGTTGTGCACTGCTTTGATTGTCCGTCGGAGTTGCTGTTAAGGTTACCTAAACGCTGAACGGTAAGACTACCAGTCATGCTGAAAACTCCTTGGCCTGACTGTGCTGCAATGTCGGTAGGGCTTTCCATTACTGGTTGATAAACCTTGTGCTGATGCAAGGGGGGCGTGTACTGCGGATGGGAGAATTTGTGATGTCTTGAGCCAGCAGAATGAGAAGTGAAGTATGCCTGTAGTACTGAACTATCGGTTTCGGTCAGGGTCACAGAGGTGGCCGTGTGGCCATGCCAGTAGCTTATTTCCCTCTGTCCGTTGAATATATATATTCTGCCCTAGCATTCTGCCTTCTTTTGCCTTCGAGGGAGCCTCGGGCCGCTACACTGCCTTTGCCAACGGCTGAAGTTGCACTAACTGCTCAGTTTACAGAATCTATTTGAAGATGCCAACTGAGCAGACACGCGGTGACTCTTTAACCTCCTTAGATGAAACTCTGTTAAGAATGGCTGGGCATAAGTGAAGTGAAAGCGAAATGGAAGGGAGAAAAAGAAGCATTACTTAATCCTTGCGAAACTGTTTTAAATTGTCAGCCGCTACCTTCACCTCACACCAAGATTTACCTTCCATGCAATTGTCAGCCTTTCAATCTTGTCATGGTGTGTCCTCAGCTAGGCCAGTCCATCCAAGTGGCTTTCAATGTCACCCTACTTAATATACGCCTACTGTCCCTAAATAACTCTACCTCAACTGATGCTGAGGGTAGAGTTGGAGGGAACGCATTCGTGCTGCGACTTGAATATTACTGCGAGTAGGAGCTACGCGTAAACAGGAGAGTGCGGTGATTAAAAGGCGCATGAGCTATATGTGAGCTGGAGGTGCTTTTGCCGTGCAGACGTAACAATGCCAGAGCATTGAGCCTCCTCCAGAATAGTGTCTAAAGAGGCACTACAATGGTGGGTGTCAGTCGTAAGCATGACCTATTACTGAGTAATAGACCCTAGCTAGAAGTAAAAAGCCCACTTGCTGCAGACAACATGATTGATGATGACTCCCAAAAGGAGAGCTGAGAATGACGTCCGCAGGATAGCTATTAACAACTCAAGGGCTACTAGTCATTAACCATAGAGAAAAGTTTGTTAGAAAACTCTTCATTACACTTGAACGAGGGTAGCAGTTGTGTGAATACACGATACCTCCTTTACTTATTTACTAGCAGAATAGTACCTACGTATTTGCAGC
>JADWOT020000830.1:0-19000 GCA_036345935.2 Taenia hydatigena
TAAATGTCTGCTTTTGCGTAAGGACATCACCTAGCGCGTTTAGGTGTTCACACTCCCGACGTTCGAAATCCACATAATCAAGGTATAAAATGACAGTCATAATCGCTCAGCTGCATCCTTTGCCCTACTGCTCCAACTCCTTTCCATCATTCACACGTGCCCAGCAGAGTAACATCCGCTGTCCTCAGAAACCGATCCTACTGTATCGAAAAGTATGGGATATCCGATGACACATCCAAGCAGAGGCGAATGGGGAAAGCAGAATGTAACAATGACAAATCACATTTGTATATTGTCACTTTGAATGGCGACAGTCTTGTGCAACGACACGGCGTGGTGATCATGCAGTTTATGGGCCCTCATACATAAGCAGGGAGCACTTGCGACGAGAGCAGACGAAAGAACCTTTTGTCTTCGTCGTAATGTGCTGTTGCATTAGCCAAGATACTGCGGTGGCATCGATTTCCTTGGGCAAAAAGCATCATAAAGAAGTACTTATCCACCCATCTCATGCAATCCAGGCCACATTTGTTATTAGTCTCATGATTCCGAAAAGTCGTGCTCGTCTGTGTATTAGCTGGTTCTCCCTAAAAATAGTGCTTTTACTAATAAATTTCAGTGCCATTCGCAGAGAAAATGACCATCAAAAGGATATAGTAGAGCCTTGCAACGGACACAGATTTAGTGAGACCTCCCTGAGACATTATTATGTAAGATATGAAAACAACTGCTTAAATGAAGCCTCGTTTAGGTGACAAGGGATCACCAGCCAGGTATGATCACTTCTTCTATCCAGCCAATTGGCTGAGCGCATTGACCAGCTAAGATTCTCAAGTGCTGCTTCAAAGTGTTTGGAAGGACGTGCAGAGGTCCTGGTACCACCACATCAGCAAATAATCTTACCGGTCTTATTATTTTACATAATTTTGTCCTGCTTATATGCAACCACAAATGATGAGCCTATCGGAACTCGGAATGCAGAGGTTGAAGCACAATTAAATTGAAACAGAGCAACATCCTGTGACATGCGATTCAGAGGATTGGGGTGAAGAAGGTGTTATTAATGCAGTACAGAAGGCGTCGGGTGGCTGAAATTATGAACAGATGTTCACTTTTTTAGGATGATGGGTAAACTGATGCAGATTGTAAAGTTTGTGCCTTTACATTGCTTTGGAAAACAGGTGAGCCAAAAACCAAAAACAGTTTGAACTAATCTGACGGTAATTTGCACGCGTACGCAACAGAAACACTGTGACAAGGACACTGCCATTTGCCGTCGGTGAATTGCACAAGCCATTAATAGATAGTCTTTCAGGTGGGACTGAGAAGTATTAGTGGCGCCTTAGTAATTTTAACAATCTAAGCATGCCTTACTAGGGTACAAGCGGGATGCCACCGACGACCATCACTCAGTATCCGACTATATCGCGGTTACTTTGCAGTAACGGGGATAATGAATGAACAGAAGAACAGGAATAGCTAATCGACGCGTTTCTTCCAATTTGCCTTTCTTCAGGATTTTGCTCTACTGCTGCTGTCATCATTCGCTCTGGCTTGTCGACCGCAGAATGAGGGTGGATGAGATGTGCAACGAGACTTGGGAGGAGGAAGAGCAAACCGATAAGTTACTTCATTATCAGCCACGAAGTTGAGCAAATGAAAACACTCTCTATCATCTGTTTGCGGCATTTTTGTTTTTATTCTACTCCTCATTGGATACGTGATTTCATAAAGTTTCCTTCTTAGAAACATGTATGGTAGGTGAGCCGTTTCCCTTTTCCTCCTCGATCTCCAGAATACCAGACTGGTTTGATAAGGACAAGATGCGCCCCAGACCTAAATCCCAGTCACCTCGTTTCGAGCATTCAGCGCAAGATATTCACAGTCCGACAAGAGTGTGGTTTTTACAGTTTTACCCACCCTTTGCTCTGCAGAGTTGTGTGTATGTCTTTGAACTGTAAGGTCTTGCATGGTTAAGCAAGAGTAGGCTAAAAAATTACGTTCTTGATTGCCATCTGCCGAATAACTCACGCGATACCGACAAATCTCGGTCCTTTTGATGGGAAACCTGAAACGACCATTTTTATAATTTGTGCATACATGAGTTTGGTTTCAGCCACTTTCATAAGCAGTCTATCATATCGAGTTTGCATCGGTGAAGGGATGGTAGGGGGCCTACGATATCATTGTCCACTCTTTCCACTGGGACCCCTTCAGGCGTAGGTTGGATCAGTGCGATCACTGTGATATCAGGCCTTCTAAAAGTGCCTTAAGCGTTGCAGTTTTGGCATCACCCACTTGGTCCACTTACTCGTGTAGCTCTCTTAAAGAACTGCATGCACCAATGGCTATGATGCCGTTAGGCACAGAGGAGACCTAACGCCTTCATAATATCATCCAACTTCATCCTCGAGGGAAGGTTTTATCCATCAATGGCATACTCACCCCACTTTCTAGACTAGTTCATACCTTTGGTTGTGTGTTGGCAGCAAGAATGCAGAAGGAAGCTCTCTTGGTACTCCGCATCCTCTTCCAGGGATGTTTAATACATTCGCAATGCAGCATCGTCTCCTTCTCTCGAGACTGGTCTATTAGATGGTAGAGCGTCTGCATTACTATGTGGGTGCTCTATCCCAACAAATAATGGTCAGCACCATCGTGGAGCAATCGGAGCTTCCCACCTATCTATTATGGCTAAATAATGATCGCTCTTCTCACAATCTGTCCTACGCTTCTACATAACAAGAATATCCTTTCATTTAATAGGGGCAGATTTCACTATTTAGCCAGAAGACTGGCAGTGGCAGATTGAATTCACTCCGATTGTCATTGTACAACGCATTGATGCAACGTTCGTGGACTTTCCTTTGGCCATCTCACCGTTTTGCATTAGCGGATTAGGAGTGAGTCCTGCGCTAATCTGCAAACACATAAGAACTATTCGCCGCGAAATGTGGTTAAATAACGTCACCGGTGCAACCCACCACCGTCCTCTGCTTTCGTTGGCGTCTAGCGCGACGAAGCATTTGTTAAAGCGATATTTTGCTCTAAGCCCAAAACAAGGCTCTTTGGGAGCAATTAAATGAACTACCTTGAGTGCTATTGATAGTCCCGTTCTGCCAGAAGTTGGGAACCTCTTGCGTGGCAAGCATAGCAGTGCTCAGTGATCAGAGCACCTCTGTCACAATTACATTCCCTTCGCGAAGGGACAGATGACACCCTCTTCGTAAAGACGTCCTCTCTGTTTGCTATCCGCAACCCTCTCAGAGAGCTTTTAAGAACAGACACAGAATTATACAACCTCCATCTGTCCCTCATTCCTTCTGCTGACACCCTTCGTTTCTCTATGACCAGCCGATGATCGAATGAAACGACTCTACGTGGTAACACCGTTCCATCTAGACAAATAAGACTGCACAATAACTCAGAAGAGTTGGGGACATGCTGGTACAAATTTGACTCTATTAGTCAGACTCCGCCGGTATCAAATTAACAAACCATTTAACACACTGCCGTGACAAACAAAGGTTTTGACAACAACATTAGTTTTTGCGCATTCACTTTGGTAATTGCACAAAATTGGGGTCTTACCTATACGTGGAGAATGTGATAACGCAATGAAGTGTCCAACTGTTGCGCTCCTGAATGCCATCCATACCACCACTGCGTGTGCTATCACCTTTAACCTGATTCTGCTCACATAAGGGGGAATAGAGACACCGAATGTGGCAAAAACAGTATTTGAAATCGTACACTAAACAGGACGACGTCGATGGTGCCTGCGAATTGCAAGCAAGGTTGTTCATTACTAGTACATGTTGCTTGCGTCTGTGAGTGGCCCATATCCTATTCATTCCTTTAGAGGAGGGGGTCGTGGATACTCCGAGTGCTTAAGCACCTTGATCTCCCCGATCCAAGCTATGCCATCGCTTGTCTCTCTATGGTAGACGCAGATGGCATCCCTACAATAATAAGGAAGACCAATGAGTCATTAAGGATAGAAGTAGCAGGAGAGCGCAGCTAGAATGTTTCCTGTTCACACCTCCTTACGCGTCGACAATGGCTGACCAGGAACTAAGGTGGCTCGAAACGCACGGCGCCATCCCGATATACCCTATGCGATGTGAAGAGACTGCGCCACATCATGCAGTTCATGCCCGTCGAGGGTCCCGTAAAGCACCTTTTGTTTCGCTTCATCAACATCCCAACGAGTGCTTCCCAGTATGCAAACATGACTTCCAAAATGGATTGAAGGGATTGCTCTGAACAACAGTTTACACGCCTCTAGACTGCTTTACGCTAGAGTAGTCGCAAGTAAGGAGGGGATCAGGCAACATTTGTGTTAACTAGAATGTGGGTTTGCAAAATGGTTGGTCATCTAGCTCAATGTCAGGCAGGTCAGAAGTCAAAGTATTTATTACGCATTCCATGATTGGCTGTCTATGTCTCTGACTGGGTAGCTGGTGGTCTAGCTTGCCCATTATTTAAATTACCAGTCAGCCAGTGGTCCATGCGTTAGCATGTTAGCAGGCTAGCGAACTCCATAGCAGGTAAAGTGGCTGGCGCTAAACGGTTGGGGAGATATCACCTGATTTTCCATCGCGACACAAAATACATGAGTGCCTTTAATGTCAGACGTAATTGCATAATCAACTTGTCATTACCCCGCCCACTTGGGGGATTGATAATTAACCCAAGACCTAACAGCAAACGTGGCTTATTCGACGTGCCAACTGGCATTTGTGTCATCCAAAATTACGTGACATTTCGGAGTCAATCACTCACGCAAGCTTGTATGAGGTCTCCTTTTGCTTTTTTCAGTTGTCAATACTGCCATCTATAGTGTGAGGTTATCACCTTTTTCAGTTAATCATTCCAGAGTCTCTCATTATCTCACAGGGAAGCACTTTGAAAACGGACAAAACAAACAAAATTGACGGTGAGTATGCTGGCTTAATTACATAATTAGGCAGAGTTGAAAGTGAAGGGTAATTTACATCAATTGAATTGTAGTGCATTGCACACAGTTTTCGTAGAAGTTGCGAGCCAAAACTTTACAAACCAATGTAGCAGATTAAGCATGCCAAATCAAGTCGTGTTTAATTGTTATAGTACATAGTTGTCGAGGGAGTTAAGGGCATACCCAAGGCTATTAAAAGGCGCACTATTTGTCTCCTTTCAAGTCGGATATTTTCTAAAACCACATAGAAAACTGTTCTTAAAAACTTTGACATGGGCAAGGACGTATCCGTAGCATTTTTACTTTACATTTTTACTTCAGGGAAATGATGCCCTTTCGTCCTAGCCATTAAAAGAATCGAATTATGAGTCAAGGTCGCAATCACCTAAAGTTTGCTACTCCGCTCACGCCAATCGGCTTTCTCCCCACGAAAATCGTCTTAAATAGTGTTGACGTTGGAAGGAGTTTAACCTCAAACAAGTCTTAACGACTACTTCGGTTAGTCAATTCATTTGTCCTGCCTATTTAGTGGGTGGTTCTAGCCCACCTGATGGATACTTTAAGTCACGTCTGCTTCCTGCCCTTGAGCCCATTTTGCACAGTTCGTTGGCATACATCATCGCCAAAGATGTTCTCCTAGTAAGGGCATTCAATTGCCAAGCATCTATCGGCGCAAAAGGATTTGGCAATATATCACTGCTTCGAATTATGTTTGGTGAATGAAACATGCTAGTGCATACAATGCGCATTTAGTGAGAAGTTAATGCAAGTTTTAACCTTGGTCGTGAATACTCAGTTTTATGCTACCACTTTTTTTGCTTATTTTGTTAATCTCAAGCAAAAATTTCCATTGTGCAGAAACTAGGCTAATCATCACTCATCAAGGGAAGAATTACAGGCATGACGTGCCAGCTTCAGTGAGCCGGGCCTTTATTATCTTACGATGTTATCCTCGAAAACAATAGCAGACTGGTATTAGACAATACATTGGTAGGCAAAAGGAGCAAAAATCAAGCTGATTAAAAGCGGACAGAATGAGATACTGCAGCCGCGTCAGAATGCATTCTACAGAAGCATGGAACAAGCTGCGCAAAGGTCTGGTAGCGATTATTATATACGCAACACGCGCAATGCTTAATTACACCAGCGCTGTGCTTGGGCTGAGGAGGCCCTGGATATCGCATTTAGAAGGGAGTAATTATCCTTAAATTACGCTACTTTCTCTAAACGTTAACCTCAAAGCATAGTTCTTTTTAGCGCTGGGCAGTTGGTCACTAAAACGAGTTCAGCGACACATGCGATATGCGAAAACTGTTTTGCAGCGGATCAAACAAGCTCACTTAGATAAAATATGACCAACGTAAAGGAAATACTGAGATACATACTTAGCTTTAAGTTCAGCATTGAGGTTAAATTGGATGTGTGCCTTTATTTAAGAAATGCGTGCAGGAAGAAAGGAAATGACTTAAAATTCGCACACATAAACAAAACACAGAGAATGGTGCAAGCATAATAAAAAATAACAACAACGGTAAAGGATTGACTTTGTGGTAAAACAAGCAACACGATGCAGCCGCCTAGTCGAACGGAAGGGCAAACGGTGCCAGGGATTAGGCAGCAGAGGTAAAGAATCATAAAGCCTAGCGTGGTAATTAAAACATAGACGATCAATGAACCTTGACAGTCTAGAAATTATCATCTTAAAGACCGACCCTGAACTGTGGTACGTCACCTCATTTCATATATACATCAGAGCTGGTGGGCAAATGCACTATTGAACTCTTTCGACGCTACCAACACTTGTGAATGTCGACGACAAGAAGTCACTTAAGAACCTTTGACTTTAGCAAGATACCTTCGTAACTGACCACCAAAAACAGGGTCAAATTGTGGACTATGCTTGGTGGGGAAACGGACTCATACCACATATAATAATTTAGAAGCCCTGTGACAAAAGAGAACGACAGAAGCCGGTGGCTATGCTTTGACTGTGGGAAATGGGTTCGAGCAATGAATGAGCACACATTCTCATCACCCTGTTTACTCCACTGACATGTCGATTTGATCCACCCGCCAGACTAAGCGTACAGATGTTGGCACGTGCGTGTGTCGACTTTCTATGCGATTAAATGAAATGCAATAAGTCAGCATTTATTTTCATAGTCGTAATCACCGACTCCCTTCTTGTTGGCTTCTCTATGAATATGAGTTTTTATCCACTTCCACCCATTGCACGGAAAACTAAGATGTTTCGAAACCTCGTACACATTTGTAATACCCTTTTTGTTAAACAAAAATCTCAGGGCAAGATATTTATCGGGATTCTCTGATGCAGGCTAGGGTCTATACTCTGCCCATATATGAATCACTTTGTTCACTTTAACCATTATTATTAAATGCGCCCTTGTCAAGTCGATCTCGTAACCATAGGATCTAGGAGGAAGGAACAATCCATGATAATGCTACATGGCTGTAAAATTCAGCAGACCTCTCCTTTTAACCAAGATATGAATTTCGGACCCTAATATCATTTTAGATACCGACTCAAAATCACAGTGTGCCACCTCATTTCGTCTATGTATCAAAAATGAAGAGCAGACGTTCTACTGAACTCTTCCCAAAGACCTTTGACATTTAGCCCGAGGCCTTCGTGGCTGACCATACAATCATCTACGTCGCATTTGTCCTCATCTGCCTTCTGATGAGGCTGCCAAACGAACTCAGCATCCGCTTCCACCACCATCTTCACTGCCTCGTTTTTGGTATGGCCTTATTCAATACGGTAGCACATGCACGAAATAATCAGCAATCAAGTAAAGTGCGAAGGGATGTGATATGGTGGGATAGGCATTGACTGCAAAAAATAGCGCAAATGTGTGAAGAGGATTTTAAAGGAACAAAGAGTAGCAGGGACGACTAAAGTAAAATGCAGATGATTGGATTGCAACAAAGTGAGCCAGCGATCTGGGGCGTTTCACCTCCGCCACGTATGTAGGTACTAACCTGGACCGACGTAGCATAACCTCGATGGGGCGCTAAACCCACGGGCATCAACGCAATGTAGTCGCTGGCGTCTGTTCTCTTTATCCTAATGACCACTCAATTCTCAAATTTCCTAACGAACTTCATAACCTATTGCTTCCCTTTCTTTTAAATTTTCTCAGACACTCCCAACAAATCGCCGGGAGCTTCAGCTTTCTAAAGTTCGTCTTGTGTATTCCTAAAAGTTTTATGCCTGAGGCATTCACTTTCTATCTATTCTGCTTAAGCCATTTGATGTTCTCATTTTATCCAAAAACATCACCATAATTTTGTTTTAGAAATATTCGGGGAGTTTTGGCACTACATGCAACAGTTTCATGCTAGGTATTATTAAATCATGATCAATGCAGCCATAGTCGTGGGATGGTAGAGTTATGCCAAAACCTGCCACTTAACATTGTTTGGTTCCAAACACTTCTCTTGCCGATGATATTCAGTGCAATACTGCACTTTGCCAGGAAATCGATTAAACGTGAATCGACTGATTTGTCTTTGATGGTACACTGAACAGTTTATTTTAAAATATATCACGAATGACGTAGGGGGTTCCTTAGTAAGTTTTCTATTGTGCCACAATGTCTAAAAAGGTCAATTTGGCATGGGCCGTTCAAGCGTTCTTTAACTTCACCATCCGCTGCCTCTATGCCCTACCGATTTGTGTAGCAACCTGTCTGGAGATGAATCGCCCAGGTCTAACAGTTAGATTAACGCCAAAGTGGAAGCACTGCTTGCAGATAAAAGTGGTCAACCGAGTCGTTGTTTTGCTAGGAGGTCTACCCCGTCAAAAGAGGAGGAAGGACGCACGCTACTGCCACGTGGTCTTTTATCATCGCCGTTTCATTCAGATAAACCTGCGGTGCTAAAAAAGCAAAATATCGGTATTATTTTTGGAGTTAATTTTCATTTGATGACCACATAAGAGATTTTTTGGCCTGCAGAAGAAATGGTAGTTGCTTCTCGTATAAATACACATAAATGTTTCCAATTTTGTGATGAAAGAATACATGTTCCATTTTCAACGCTCTGCTCATGCAATTCCCTAATAGCAAATCACAACTAAGGCACTTACTGCAATAAGAAACATCAGAAACACTTTCAATCAAAAGGTTAATTGAATCAATCACTGTGGATAGCAGCTAAGTGCAAGTAGCTGCGTGCAGAGAGTAGAAGCTCCCTCAGCTAGTTTGGTCAAATTACTTGCGCAATGGACTCGAGGCCCATCAACTGTCCCACTTTTAAATAATCTGACTGAGATAGTTAGAAAGCGCTGCGTTAGGAGTCCTAACGAAGACGTTTGTGGCGTGAGTGATGAAACGGTTAGTTTGCATCCGCATCAGACGGTGGATATAAAAGTTGCAGGAGCTGGGCAGGTGGATTTTATTTGTTATTCATGAGGTAATAGGCAGCGAACGGGCGGCTGCGCGATCCAATAACATGTTCTGCAACTCTTTTACAGTGTTTGCTAAAAAAAAGGGCTTGCAGCATTAATTATTTTTACAATCGTATCGTTCATTATTTCGCCAACACCGATCCACCTGTACCCCATTCATTTACACCCATAAAATGTAATGCACTCCGTCTTTATATCTGCGTGGAGTTTGATGCGCTACTCACGGAATTAACCATTAAAAATTCCTCGTTCAACTCAACACAAGTGAACACAAAAACCGATTTGCATGATGCAACCGGCGACCGCTCTTGTTTTTAATTAAAACCCGCTGCAGTTGCTTAGTCAAAATGAAGTGGATTCCAACAAATCAAGGGCGGCCAAACTAGCTCTTTGTATTATAGACGTTTCTAAGAAAAGAGGAAACAAATGGCTGGTAACGCAGGAAAATTTTGTTCCAATACGCTACTATTGGTTGATTAATAAGATTCATTCCATTTGTATCAGTGCAATGCAGTTCATTGCCGTTGGGTCTACCATAACATTTTAGTATTATTTGTCAGTTTGGTAAAAATCACATATATTTAAAGCCAAATTTAAGTATTCGGTATTCGGTTGATGAGTTTATGGAAAGGAAGTGTGAACCGATGCTAAATCAGTATTCTGATGTCTCGATTTCTGACTTAGACTCTTCCTGCCCTTCTTCCTCTGCCCTCAAATCATGCAGCAATCAGTACTGCATCAACAGCCATTTGTCCAAATACTCGCTGCTGTTTTGATACTCATTTAACTCACCTTTAATGTAGCGTCCATGTCGGTTAGCCAAATCAAAAGATGCGGTTAGTGTTTCTAGTATGGACAAATTGTGAGGGAGAACGAAAAGTTGTACGAATGGTTGATAATAGTAAGTTGTCAACTAAGGTGTTAATTGTCCAAAGAACAGCTTGAGTTACCGTGTGTCGCTGGCTGCCACCGATACCTGATGTGACCTCTTGGGGCTGTCGTATTAGCGTCAAAGTAATAACAACTTCTCTTGTAGATATGAGTAATCATTGACCCTGTGCCAGGCATTAACGATCAAACTAGCCGATGCTCTCCAAGAAGTAGGCAACGATTGGCCGCTTTGTTTCAGGTTGGTGGGGTGTTTTGCCTTTTAGTTAGATCAAAATTCTCCAACTTGTCAATAAGAAATGTCACTTTGATGCGCGTGTCACGTAATTGTAGCAATGGAGTCATGGGAATGCAGTAGTTTTTAGCAAGTGGGTGCGTTTTTAACCATCTGTTAGAGGGGCTACGGCTGTCAGTGGATTGACAAGAGCCTAGCTCGCCCTTGAGGTCCTAAGTAGAATAACTTAAGAGAGACTGTGCAAGTGGGAACTAGAGTGCTCTGTTGCAAGTAGTAAGTAAAAATGGTTCACAGCATGCTCAAAGGATAGCGCTGAATTGAGCATTGGCTCATGAAGTCGCGAAGATTGTGGGTATCAGCTATTTGAATGCATTACGGAGATGAATGCAAATTGGGGTGGCATAAAACATCATTGGAGACCCTTCTTTGCGATTCCCATCGTTTATTAGTCCCAGATTACAATGCTGAATCACATGCAGACATTTAACGAACTTCCACAAGCACAGAGCATAGGAAGCAGATTATAGCATGGAAGTCCATATCATTCCGCATCGTAAGCTATATCCAGCTGACTTGCCAGTCTGCTAATATTGCTCTCTTGCGTTACGGAAACCACTCGCTTTCTTTCAAAAGACTAAAAACGTGGGGAACAAGGATAAGCAACTCCTTGAAGGGAAGATGGATTACGTAGCAACCTCTTATCTCACTGGTCTAACCAACTTCATCTGCTCGCCAAGTAGCAAGCCACGTAACAGAAGGCAAAGGACAAGTAGAATGGTAAGCCTATATTTTTTACAAGTCATTTAAAATAGGTGGTTATGATAAAAAGTGTGATTAAAAAAGTTTTTAGAGTTGTTTGAGACCGTTACATTTGTCATTTCTATGCTAGTACGTGCAAATTGACCTAGTCCAAAGATCGGCTACTAAGCGCTCTCGTACATCTGCATTTCCTTTGACGAATTAGTTAAATGCGACCATTTACAATGGCGTGCACACAAGTCCAATGCACATCGAACACAAGATTCTCAATTTTTAGTTTGACCCGAGTTTACGCTATCGTATCGCATACATCATCAAAGAAAGGGCTTTTAGTGACTTCCAAATAGATGGAGCAGAACCAAAGGTGAGTGATTCTTTGTGAGGAGTTCTGTGCCGCTGATCGACGGTAAGAACGGGTGGACTTAGACCATCAGGATGTGTGACACAACTGTTTTGGACGGGGATCGCCTTATCTGTTCGTAATCATTTTTTGATCCGCTTTGCGCAGTACGTCTCATTTCGTTCGAATTGAAGCACGTTCGCAGCGCCAATGTGCTGAAGATTTCCTTCGCGTCTACGCTGCGGATGGGTAGATTTGGAAAAATAGAACAAGGAGTTAATTCAATAGATTCACTAAGTCAGAATCCTACATTCTGATTTGGACAATGCTAATTTGCTAAGTTTACACCAAACTTCTTTATTTCTGGGTCTTCCTTTAGGCTATCCTCACCATCAGATTCAGCAGTATAGAATCCGGACTAAAGATGAAGAATATTGGGCTAAAAACGTTGTGCAATAGCCCTCATTCGGAAACATTTTCTTCCACATTTTATGGCATTCCAAGAAATTCAAGATGCTGCAATTGTAGAAGGGACATCTTGCTTCCACTCCAGCATGGCCGGCATCAAAGGTTGAAGTGACATCATTACCATAAATTTCAGGCATAATTTTACTGGCAACCATTTGTTGCTCCGGTATTTGACTGCGGCAGCCTTGAACGAATCTACACTTGCCCAGAACAGTAGAGTAGATTGCCGCAATGGCAGCTCCATATTTCCAATTTTTCTCTTAGTTCTCACTTAGAATTATGAAAGACGAAATTTACCTAAACCAAAGTACAAAATCGGAATTTTCCAGCGACGATGCCAATGATGTCAACAAATCGCAAAGGCAGAGATGAGAAGTGGGTAAAGAAAGGCAGCCCTGGTTGTTTAATAGAGTCATTTTCATTAAGCCGTGGCAGACTTATTAATTAGAGGAATAAGCATGGATGGCTTTAAAGAGCAAGGCTATGCATAAGATATTGAAGAAGTCTTGTAAGAACCATCAGGTATCTTAGACAAATGACACAATTCACAACCCCTACTACAAAGCACCAGCGGAAGGAGGTTGCAGTTAGCGCGATACCAACAGTGGCGTAATCTGGAATATCGAAGGCGATTGGTTTCATTGGGAGATATCAATGTCGCCCCTCAAGAGCATAACCCGAGGACCAACTCAAAGCAATTTCGTCTACCTACAATCACAAAGTAGAGCCAATCACGATCTCGAAGGCAAAATGATTTCAGTGAGCGTTCATTTTACGACCTAACAAGCAAACGCAGCGCTCGCATCACGTCGGGCTCTAACAAAGGCTTCAGCCGCACTAAAAACTCTTTCTTTCTTTATTTACCAGCCTTTACAACCAATGAGCAAGAAATATATGCCAGCCTTTACGCCTGCTTCATAAGGTCTATCATTTCAAAGTATTCGATAATCAGAAGTGTTAACGAGGTGCAAATTAGGGGTCGATTCAGAATGCCTTTTCAAGTACGTTATTAGAAATGCAACGTAAAATGTTTCCTTAGTTTTAATGTTACAGCACTTTAAGGTTGAAAGACTTGGCCGTAAGAGGTGTAGCACTGCTCACATCAAATTCTAGAACCGCAACTATAGTTATTCGACAAGCCGGAGGTCACTCACCGAAACGCATTCAAAGTGCTGTTCCTCTTATGAGCTAGCTTCGTAAAACCACAGCAAATTGACAAAGAAAGAGGATAATCTTTCTTGTTGCCAAGCACTTTGAAAAGCATTTGCAAGTATTACACGCTTGCAGTTCCGTACAATGGTGTTATATCCAAGGGGAAATGGGTAGTTGCTAAAGGATAGCTGGACGGCCACGGATGTGGATGAGTGCCCGATTGATGCGTAGATGGATCTATAGATACGTAGCTGCTGTTTTGACACTGGCGTTAGTTTTGCACATACATAGCTTGCTAATTGAGGGCACATAACAGTCTACGGATGTGTTGATTGTTAGGGCTTGTTGTCATATTTCAGCACTCCAATTGTCGCTTTATTTGCTCTTCCCTAAGATCGCTTTGCTTGCGTGTGTAAAGCCTGACCTGTTCATATCGCTGTACTCGCCCTTATTCTTGTGCCATTAACCCACCTTAAATCTACATGGCCTTCAAGCCTAGTACTACTAAGAACTTCAATGTCAACGTTAACCCAGTTCTGTAGGCAGTTAAGACTTATTTCTTGCCGGTAGCACGTTTCTTCACTCGCTACCATTTTGTCACATGTCGGAGCCCATTGTTTCCCTACATACTCATTTTTGAGCACTGACCAAAACATCTGTTCTGACCTCCTGCTCAGAGATTGCCCAAGTTGATAGCTCTGAAGCATTAAGCCTCACCGTCCTAGGCATCCATTTAAAGCAGAATTGTCTTTCGAGAGAAATTGTATTGGTTATCAAGCACGAGCCACATGCAATGCTAGCCATCCTCACATCTCTCATCTACCGGTTTTGCTTTCTTAATAGCTGTTTCGTTTGTTTGCTCACAAATTATTCACAGATTACGCCTCATTAGTAGTACACTACCAAGTTCACCATTTTGTTTAAATGAGCTGCGTATTTTAAAACATCGCAATCAAGGATGGTTCTGCCAGCCACGATCCTTGCAATAACCCTTCAAACATATGCTTACAAACATCGCTACGCTTCCAAATGACGTCTACATTCACAGCACGAGGTGAGCCGTGTCCAATGCCAACTGCTTTTTTGAAGCGAGGCAATCGCAACTTATGTCTTCGAAAAAGGTGACTCTTTCAATCGGCATCACTTTTGAATCCATACGCCTCCATCAGTTCTTTCATTATCCAGCCCCGCAGACACTTGTCTTTTGCTGTGTACTGCCCCTTCAGAGAAAACTAAAATTGAGGAGAGCATTTGGTCTTCCATCAAATAGTTAGAGGTTCCGGTCCACATTTCTGACTTATTACAGATGGATTTGATTGTCGAGATGACGTCAAATCCGCGTGTCATGCATGCATGCATACCCGTCCAGAGTTCATCGAATCATCAGACACTGGCAAGTGTTTTGATCGATGCTCTCATGAGCAGCAAAAGTTGCAATATTAGTGCATTAAAGAATAATTGGTGCATGCATCGCAATTAGGCATAATGGCATAATCTTTGGGCAACAGATCCAATCGCAAAGAATAGAAAAAGCACTTTAAGCTAATTTCTAGCATAGAAAGGTTCCCAATGCCGCACTCCTGCCCCAAACTCCGTAAACTCCTAATTCTCAGGCACCAGATTTTTGCTATTCTCATCGGACATTCTGATACCGCAAGCAAATACAACATATGGTATCAGGGGCACGTAGATATGCGATTGATAACTCATCATGGTCTTGATGTACAAACTTTAGTAAAATAATAAACCTACAGTTGTCCAATTCCTTTTGCAAAACTTGTGGATTTTGGCGGCGAATCCATTTCGTGTCACTAGCATCAGAGGTTTTTTGACATTATGTGCCATGAATTGAATCCCCAAGGTACATATATGATCAAGAATTCGCTTGTTAAATCACAACATGAAAGGGAACAAATTTAACAACCTTTCTTAAACTGTGAAACCAAGCATAATATTACCAACTGTGCTTAGCACATTTCGTATGAGCACCACATCCATGCGATGTTTGGGCTCAACGTTACAAATATATGACGTGTAAGTCAACAATATATGATTAATGCCTCGCGCATCAGGAGCGGATCTTTGAAGTCTACAGCTGTAGGGGCATGAAGGTCATCATCCAAGTTAAACATTTTCATTCTTTTTGGTGTTTTGCGCCATAAGCTTAACAGCGACCCATTCATTACGACAGTTGTGAGAGATTTACCTCGGAGAAAGGGGATGGAGGCGGACTTGTAAAGAGAGGTAATTATAACAACGCAGTAGGATTATCATCTGCCGTTTGTTTCCAAGAGAAGCACAAAAAAAATAGGAAATGATTTGCCAGAAATGTGAATTAAGGGATAAGAAAATCTAAATGCAGTACCAATCCACTCTTAAATCCTAAATGATTGTAGAGTTCCTGAGTTGCAAAGAGAAAGATCTTCTTCGGGAGCGCATCACATCCATCGAGTAATGCACATTATAATGAAGGGAATCAAACTCTGCATGTCATTCAATCCTGCAAAAAAAGTCAAATTCGGTGATTTGCAGGCAAAATAAGCAAGAATGCCTTTGTTACGCAATTCACTCTGCAAGTGTCAAGGCAGTGGCAATTCAGTGACCAAATACTATTTTAAATGAAGCGAAGGCAAGAACCATCTCAAAAGATTAGCATTAGAGGTGACAGCAACATGAAAATAAGGCGAAAGGAGGTAGACGTGGTGAAGATAATAAAGCAGACAAAGCAACGCGACTTACAGGTTGACATTGATGCGAACAAAAGGGCAGATATTGGCACTCGAAATCAAGCCCATAACTTCATAACTGATGGCATCTTGAAGTCCATTTGAAGTAGCGCTTCATGCGCAAAATGAGATAAAATCGCCAAACTGAGTAAATTTACTTACAACATGCTTCAATTTTCGGTGCGTTCACTTTCGCAGTCGCTGTGACTGCTAATTCAAAGGGCACTGATGAACTGTACATAAATTATGCTGAAGATGGTTTGAAAGCAACCTGAGATCAACATTGAGAACCCCCTTTTGCTGTATGGTCCAACTGTTACAGTTGTCTTCCGCACACACGCCGACAACTAGTTTCAGCTGATGCTGGTAGGGAGAATTAATGAATTTCGGTGGAACAGATTCATGCTCTATGGAATGACTGCACCTTTATTTGATGTTTGATGAAAGTAGCAGACATCTAGATCCACTACGACGAATACATCGGCCAACTGGCAGGAAAGTAGAAGTTCACGAATCGCTATTAGTGACGTAGACATTCCAAATTAAGTGGGCGCACGCCCCATGTTTGGGCCCCAGACGCACGGACTCCTCGCCTCGTTTTGATCAATGGCGCTTGAATGCTCGAAACATCGTTTAACATTTACCTAATGTTGCGAGAACAATCCTTTTCCCCTAAGTGCTTTAGTAATCACGTGAACTCCTCTTAAAACCACGAGACGCAACTTACATTTCTTTGGTATTAAGAGCCAATTAATCGGAAAAATTTATGCACGGACTGTCCTTTTAGTTGAATTATGGTTTGCTTTAATGATGATGTATTGAAGCAGCCACTCCAGACTTTCCTGAAGGCACTAAAAAGCTTAATGCTTGGACAGAATACATGCATTTAGCAAACAGAACAAACTCAGGGCTGCTAGCATGGCTCAAAGGCCTGTCCATCTAGCTAGGGCAGCAAAATGGCTACTTAAGTGACCGCAACCAAGACCAACAGTCAAACAAACAAAGCATTACAATGACTTGGCATTGTATGGATGCATAAATACTCAACGAAAGAAAAGTAAAGCACATTTTTCCTCAACACATTTTACAATTTTTTAACACATGATGATCAGCCCATAGAATAATTATAAGTCCCTTCCAAAGAAGCTGAATGTAGAATTCGTAAAAACAAAGCGTCATACTGGAAATGTAAAGCCAAAAGTCTTAGAACTGCAAATATTTTAGCGTTCTCCCAGCGTTTCTCTTGTCATCAGAAGCATTGGTGTCGAGAATTCGCTCGAAAAACCATCTAGCTCAAATAATGGCTTCCACTCAAAATTGGCCAATGGTTGGTTCTACAAGGGTTACAACATTACTAATTCCTTTTGAGTGGTTAATTAGAGAACGGAAACTAATAATTTACCTCTTCGGTGGATAAAAATTCATAGACCTTGCTGTTCGGATAGCCGGATGCTATAATAAATAGGTGAATAAATTTGAGTAATTTAATTAAGTAATTTATGGATCCATAGGACATGAACATACAGCTTACCTAACAATATCAATCTGTTATCAAAAGAGGCAAGAGATATAGGTCGCAGGCTGCGGCCATGAGCTGCATTAAGACGAGTCCACTGAGCGTTTGCTTGTTCGATCGATGTCATTGGAAGGTATTCGGCACTTAATTCATCGTCCCCTCCTACAACCACTACGCATCCTTCGAAGTAGGCCACTCCTGGACTACTGCGTGCCTCTAACATCAAGTTGAGCTCGATCCATCGCCACCCTCTCCAATCCTTCTCATCTTCTACCAGCATTTCAGCATACCTTGACTTCATCGTTTGGTTTCTATGTAGATAACCACCAACAACTATTATTCCCATTTCTGGGATATTTAATGCCGATGCATAACATCGTGCAAACAGCATATTAGGGAGTTGAGTGAGCCTAGAAAATTGACTTGTCCCCATCAAACATACTTGCCACTGTCAATGTCCAATTTTTCGCAAGTGGAAAAGAGTGTTGCATAATAGTTGCCGCCAAAAATAAAGATCACGATTTCTCGACGCGACAGTGTAATAATTGCGTGCTTCTGTTGTGAAAGACTTGTAAGAAGTAGAACCATCTCGGTAATTTACAGACATTACGCTACTTTCGGAGCCAGTATAACCAACAAAACATACACTACCTGAAAAGCAGGAGAATAAGACCATAAATTTAATTCACCGTCTAATGCAATCACTGTTTCTCCATTAAAAGGAACTGCAACATTGAACAATTCGTCCGGTTGCAACTGCGGCACAGACGCTAAGCACCAGGACTTGAAAGCAGTACTGAATCCAAAGATCATCAGTACCTCTCTAAAAGTTTTCAAAACTTTACCAAATAGTGGACGTAAAAATGGCATGAAGGTTATGAAAAGAGGTAGTTCTGCGAAATTCTATGGTAGAAAATCGGAGCACTTTTCGAAATGGCTAGTCAACTCTTCGGAAAGGTGGTCATTTTTATGCTAAAAGTGATTTTACGTACTTGCTTAATAATGGGCAGTTAGAGAGAGACCGCAACCTCGACTTCGTTGCACTCCCGTTTGGCTTCATTCCACGGTTTGGTGTAACATCGGCTGGAGAACAGTCACAGAAATAAGGTTTAAGATAACTAACAGAAGAACTCAAAATGCTAAATAATGTCATCAATTTACTCAATACACAAATATGATTATCAAATAAATCCATCCATCCACTCTGTATTAAGTCTTTCAACACACTTAAATGTATCCACCCATCCATTTCGTATCCATCTCTCAATCTCACATCCACCTTTATTCATTTTATCCTTTCATTCATCGATTACATCTGTTTCATTTGCTTCAAAGCTTTTCATCCTTTGCCCATGTCCGTGTGTCTTCTTTGGTCATCCAGTCATCTGTCAAGATTGCTCACCCCTGAATCTCACGTCCTTTAACCTATCCACCCATTCACTGTGCTTACCATTAATAAAAAGTTCTGAGAACCTCCTCACAAATGTCCAGTATTTGCTTTGACATTGTGGGGACAGCCTCGTC
>JADWOT020000831.1:0-15000 GCA_036345935.2 Taenia hydatigena
GTTTGCTCAGAATTACATAATTCTTGTAATACATCAGCTAACACTTTGCTAACTCAGAGTAATGGACATGCCGAATCACAATTGGCCTCCAAATGCACCCAACAGACTTGCGTAACTCATTTCTCCTCTTCATTAGCAGTCAGTGATTTGGTTACTTGGAGACATAGACATCAGACATTCATTTCTCCCATACAATCGCGAATAAGTTCATGTTGACACTGTTTTCCAATCGCCGTCGCTGTCAACCTGTCAATGCCTCCAAAACCATTCCAAGTCTACGATCGCTTAGGTCATTTTTGCCCCAAATCACAGACACACAGCTCCTCCAGGGTGAGCATTGCGCTGAAAGTTGTCCGGCTGATGGGTGGGTGCTCCTCCTGGTGATGTGTACATTTTAATAAATGTTATCTAACTGCCAGAAGGGTTTCGTGGCTGCCTACAAAGCGAGAGGTCGACGTGAGCCAAATATCGGCGCATTCGGAGACAGTAATAATCAAAGTAGAGGCGTGCGACTTCCTCAAGTGACGCCTCATGAATTGGTGGCATTCATCAATGGAGCAACGTCTGTATTTTTGTGTGTTAGTCTTACATCTTGGCTCGAGCTCTATTTGAGCATCATACATCACAGTTGTTCAACTAAACTTACTCACTTTTACTTTGTGTTTCAAAGTGAAGAGATAATGCTGGTACAGTCATCACTGGTGGACGATTTGGTGGCATCAAGTTCGAGAGGACACCCTCCAACGTGCTACTATTCAAAATCAAATTGAGTCGGAAAAATGCAAGTTGACCGAAGGTTCCTTTGTAAGATCACCACACCTAACTTGCGTCCCACTCTCACGTGTCAGCGGATGTGTGCGGTGTGTTCAATCGTTGACACACTTACACCACTGTCCTGAGGTCCTTGTGGTTTCATTCCACGTCCAGCTCTTATGCAAATCCAAGGTTCGTAGAAGAGGCTACGCAAACAAATGCATTGACGCAGGGTTGTAGAACAGAACTAGCTTCCCATAACCTCATCAAGCAGGCATTTTAAGTGATGCGTATAAAAATGAAAACATAAGTGGCAATTGTCATTTGAGGAGTGCGCAAAGTTGATGGGGTCCTTCCTCATCAGCCAAATGCAGCAACACTTTGGTCAAATTTCAACTCTTTCATTCGGGACCGCCAGCACTTATGCGGCCTTGGAGCCATGTCAGTGACCTCATACGGCCCTTCTCTACGTCCCGAATGCATATCCCATCCCACTATTATGCCAGCCAAAAAACAACTAAATAGTAAATGATGGGATTATTAGAGCCGATCCCATACAGAAGACCTGGAATCTGCTTCTACAATCGAAAACTACTTCCGTGATCTGTAGAACTGTTGTTGCTACCAAAGCAATCGAGGAGACCAACGTTGACGTTGATGGGCTCATGATTCTAGCTGTCATCATTTCTTCGACCAGACGCTTTCCTTTCCCTTCCTACAAAGGGAACATCAAGGATCTGCGTGCCTCCTGGGCGGTAAAGCTTTCCGCTGCTCATTGTGTGCATCAGGATATCAGTTTCCTACAATGACGGTTGCAAATTCGCGAGGTCACATCTTTACGATCAACACTTAAACAAGTCTTGAAGAATGATTTGGAACTCTCATTGATGAGTGACCTCTTTTGTGTGAATTCAATCAACCCATACAAAGCGCGACCCCACTGGACCACTAGCAATTGGCCAAAACATCCAACACTCAATACCGCTATTTGCACCAACATAAAACCAAAGCGCAATCTCCCAAACAATTCACTTGCCCAAAGCCACTTAGTGGCACCTTTCGAATCTTGAGCAAGTCATTCATGGGATCATACGGAGTGGCCTAAACAAAGGGTTCAACCATCAGTTTAGTTGCGCGTGCTCAGCTTCGACAAAATTCACATTTAAACATTGTTGACTACATCTGCGAATAAAGAGCAGTAGTGGGTTCACTCCCCCACAATTTTCACAAAGCAGAGATTATCCGAGTGCTGGCATTAAGGTGTGTTAGCTTTGCATCGAGGTGAGTCACACCAACAGCTCTGCACTTGATAAATGGCAGTCACAAAACCTTTAGTGGAGTGCCACTAACAGCTCTCAAAATTGTGTTGTTGGACGTGAAGCCTAATTTTACTCTACTTCCCCACGGACGCCGAAGTGATTCCACTGTTCTACCGATAGCAATGAAAGATGTCACTTTTGCGATTTGTCGATTAGGCAGTCACGTTATAATCCTTTGTAGTTGAATACAACAGTTAGCTTTGCTTGGCCATAATGTTCTGCTCAGTGTGTTTCACCATGGAGACAACCTTTGTCTAGACTGATGTACTGATTTCCCAAAAAAAGGAACGATTTGGATTTAAAAACAACACTACAAGTATCATCATTAGTGCCGATTTGCTACACGATTTGGAGGAGAGGCTACCACCTTGAAAGAGTGAAATGACGCAAAGGTTCTACTGATTTGTTGTAAGTAGCACCTGTGTGAGCTGCTCACTGCTACACGATTGATGGAGTTCAACCGACCAGCCCTAATATGCAGAAAATTGCCAAACCTCCTCCACTGCGTCCAACATGTGCATACAATTATTGGCAAGGCGAGCTTTTCCTACCCCACCTAGTCTACCTCCGGCAAGGGTTGTATAATCCGCAAAAGGTCAGTTCGTCTCCACATTACGCTCAAGAGCTCTTTCACCAAACAGTTCAAGTTTAAAGGAAGAGGCGCAGAGGTTGACTGCGACTTGATCATTGCTTTGGTAAGAGAATCGCTATGCCACGATAGTACGAAATTGAAACTTTTTTACACCTCAAGTGTCATGAGCCCTATTAAACACAAAAAATCGCGAATACCATCTGCAACTTCACCACGTGGTTCATTCAAACGATCTTCTTTTTCCTTCTACCACCCTTACTGTGCGCAAATCGGTCACTTCTACACATCTTTCTTACAAGCTAGGACGAGGGCGTCTTGGGCTCAGGACAACGACTACGTTGGTCCGCGACCTGATTACAAGTTGTCCTCCCGCCTCTCGCCCACAACCACATTCAATGCACATTTGTAATAATGTTTTCGGACATTTTCAGTGATTTGTAGAAAGTCCGCAAGGAACGCAGGTGCATTAGTCCATTAAGTACTTGCAAAGAGCCTCCAGATCGCGCATTTCGCAGTATTCCTTCAGTTAAATCAACATGATTCCGTCTTACTAGGCCACATGGGATCCACAAATCGTTCATAGCATCAAGTGGAGACAACAAGGAAAGTAGGTTGTCTCAAGTAAATCTCTTGAAGTCAAGACCAAAGCAGACATAACGCTAGACCAAAATAAACACATTGGCCAAACGGAAGAGACTGCGGACACCTCCTCCGGCGAAGACAACACTGCCAAACATGCCCCATCAACCGACACTGAGAGTTAAATCAACAACAGATGCAGTACATGGGAAGTTTCAGGAAGCATAATCTACTAACTTGCAAAAGTACCTGTCTCCTGTGCACTCATTTGGACGCTCGACGCCAACAAATGAAGCAAGTGAAGAAAGTACAACATGGCAACGCAAAAGGAGAAAAAGGTACTTCAGCAACCATCAAAGCCAGCACCTGGCGAGCAATGTCAGGTGTTCCAAAACTATCTTGGCATTCATCAGTGATTTGGTACAGGTCAGAAAGCATTTGGAGGCTCGTCTTTACAACCACTACGGCTGAAATTAACAAAAATTAACAAATTAACAAAAAGCTTCCCTCCGAAGGTTTAAAATACAGCTGATTGAACACTTTGCTTTCTCAGAATGCAATACACAAATTCTTCAAAGTAGGCAAATATTGGCCGATGAGTGACAAGTTGTGGGCACATTGTGGTGAGCACACGCTAGTCGCAACCTTTCAACGCAAAAAAGACAACAGTCAATTTCCATTCCCTACCAAGGTCAATCCCACTTTGATGGAATTTGAAGCAAATGATGAGCAAAAACGAACGGGACCAAAGCAGTGAAAAAGGTATGCACTTGACCAGTCCCAAGCTCCATACACTGACATCTGACCCTCCCTTTTCACACAAAACGCACTCATCTTAGCCTCGTTACCCAAAACAATCCCAAAAGTGGTGAGCGCATATTTCAAATACAAACGATTTCCTATTTACCCGTCCTCATCTGCTGATCAGCTAGACGCGCGTTCAGTGTCTGCGGCCAGCCTTGTCTACAAATGGAACAAACTCATTAATATCTCTAAGAGACTAGACAACTGCATCGGAGTCGACTGGGTTAGCAGTACCTTACCACGCCTGGAACAAATCAACCTCCTTCAACATCTACAATCCAACCACGCGCCTCACCGATGGAGACGCTGTGCACGTCAGCACCATGACCTCTAATCTGCGACCATCTTCAGGCAATCTCAAAACACGCGACTCATCCATGAGCACTGTCAAACAATTTAAAGCATAATCCATCAAATGACTTGATCAGAGGAATCAATGCCACATCGAACAGGCGAAACCGAATTCGTTGAGTTTACAAATGAAGCCATATTTAGTGCAGTAATACAAAAATAATACGTGAACGAAGAAAATAAAACGATGAAGGGCAAATGATGGATGACTGCGTGAGCAAGGACAAAAATTGTTATGAAGCAGCTAAGCATTTAGCGTTGTGAGTGGATAAATAAGAGAGCGATAAAGCTTACAAATCCAGGGGACAGAAGACGATAGTCATTACTAGGAACTCAGCCACCCTCGCCTCCAATTCCGTGGCAATGGCCCAGGCCCTATTAAGGCTCTTCCCCATTTCTGCCAGTCTCACTTCCTTCACCGCCGAGGTAGCCCCTTCACCACCTAACCGTACGTAACCTGCAGTGTTGCGTCCCACGATGACGCGAAGGAGACTGAGCTGTCCAGGAGATCGTCAGCCGTCTCTGGGTTCGTGCTCGCCAAGATAGTGCTGCAGCAACAGCCTCAACGTAGTAGAAGGGTGTAGGTTCAAAAATGCGTTGACGATCACTGCCTTTGCCGCATCACGTTCCTTATCGGTAAGAAAAGTAGGGCCATAGTGAAGTGGGAATGAATGGTTAACGGAGCATGGAGGCATTATGTGAAGGAAGCAACTGAGCAGATGATAATATTTCACAATGAGACAACAAAGAGTACTCATAAACTTAAAACCAATGATAACAACCAAAAACTAACCAAAAAAGTAGCATTTCTAAGTTAAGCACCATAGAGTAATCGACATCTGCGTAGAAATCACATCACGCAGATACTCCGCCGAACCTAGGGCACACGGCGTCACAACATTCGCACTTCACTTCCTCATTACGTGACAGTCGGATTCAGCGTTTTTTAATTCGGGCTTACTGAGAGAGGGTGAACCAAATGGACGTCAAAGGCACTCTGGATCGCCCATACCTATTTATTCATCACTTTTTCTGGTGTGAACAAATACAACATTCCAGCCGACAGGATGAGCGCAAATTGCAGTCTCGTGTGGACAAATGAAACACAATTGCCCACACAATGAGCGCAAATCGCAGTCATTTGTGTACAAATAGAACAAAGTAGCCCAAATAATGACGAGCGAGAATCGCATTCTCGCGTATATCAATACAACAAAATTGCCCACACAATGAGCGCAAATCGCAGTCTTGTGTGGACAAATACAACAGAATCGCCCACACAGAGTGAAAATCGCAGTGACGTGTGGGGAAATACAACACAATTGCCCACACGAGCGCAAATCGCAGTCACTTGTGAACAAATACAACAATCTAGCCCAAACATGAGCACAAATCGCAGTCGCTTGTGGACAAATACAACAAAATTGACTACAGATTGCGCGAATACCGCAGTCTCGTGTAGCCTAATTCACCATTATTCCTTATGGAAGGGCGCGAAAATTGTTGTCCTGTGTAGATTAATACTACAAGTGTCCACAAAAGGAGGAAAAATCGCAGTTTTGTGTAGATCGGTAGTACAAAAGTATCCAGGGGAGCGAAAATCGCATTCTTGTGTAGATCAGTACCAAAAATTGCATTCAGTGTGAGCCAAATTCGTAGTCTCCGCCCTACGGGCTTTGTCGACTCGCTCGTACTCAATGCAAGCAACATTGATGTAAAAAGGCGTCTAAATAACCGGATTTTTCTACATAGCAGAAAATTGATGAACTCTTAGAACATCACTCCATCCATCTTAGTTTTAACAGGTACATCACAGCTCTGACCTTCCATTTCTTTTATCTATCAGAAACTATTTTGCACGATATAAATACAGCCATTTACCAGGTAAACTCCTACATGCTTTTCCCTGCTCTAACCCCACCTTGTATGCTAATAGCACCCTAAATCAGTCAGTTATAAAAAAAAAACACGAATAATACTTTCAAGAAGGGACATTAGACCTACTTCCAACAATTAGCACATCAAATACATATAACGTTGGTAAGTAGGGAGTTAACACTTACTGTAGCTCCTACCAGGCGACATAGTCACCAGGACCTCTACTGCACTCACAGCCGAGAAAAGAGACGAGAGAAGAATCAAATTTGTGACACCTGGAGTCCCACCAAGGACACAACCTTCTAAGCGTTCGCCTTCACGCACATACTCGATGCCCTAATACTGCGGTTCTCCGCCTCATGGAAGGAGTGCCAAATAAATTACACGTTTTCAAAGTGGACAGCAAGCCTCGTGATGAGAGTGTGAAGTCTTTCGAAGCACCAATGACTGCGCAAAATAGGGGAGACAGTTACCATATCCTTTGCAACTAAAAAACGGAATGTGATAACCTTTCTCAGAAGCGAAGAAATTGTCGCCATACACGGAAGTCACCCCAGCACTTCAACCAACATAGCCACTTTTGCCACAGCATTGATCAGCTGTTGCCGGTGACATGTGATTTGCCCTGGGAGAAAGCAAATCGTCACATAAAAAAGCCTAAATGACCTCACGGAGCGAAAGCAAGACATTAACTCATGATTTTGGCATTTTCGAGTTCATGTTATTCCGCATCTCCTCTCACATCGATGCTGAGACGATCTCTAGCATTATGCCATCAGTCGGTGAAAAGATGGATGGGTTACACCCCAACCGGTTTGCCACCTTCGCAAGAATCGAAACCCTTCATCCATTCACTGAAGTAGCATGCAATATTTTAATACCAACTGCCACCGAAGCCAGAAATTTCTCTTCATCGACTACAGCAAGGGAAGGGAAGTCCTACAAAACGCCATCTGATAAGGGGGCTCTCAAAATCAACCACTAGAATGACTTAAATGCAGTTTTTAGCACAGTGGCGCGCTGACATTTTTGCAGAGGTCCATATCATACAATCGCTAAATTGTCCTTCCTTAGCCCAATTTTGTGGTTCCCCCGATAATTATCAAGAGATTACGAACCTTATTACTGATTCGTACACAATGGTTTGACCGTCCTCAAGTGGCGAACCCGCCGATTCGATATGCAAATTTTCGCCACAAATAAAACACTGATAACCAATAACAGGAAAATCTGATCGCCTACACTTCATCATAATTCGAAAAAGACTTGGCACAGCCAAAAACAGCAGACACCGTCCCGGTGCAAAATTCCACGTCAGCATTTAATCAAGTACGTTGACATAATTCGAGCATTTCACTAACGACGAATTCAGCAAGCCTCAAAAGTCGCTATCAACGTAAACATGTCAAAGTCACAAGTTTACTTATGTGTATGCATAAAGTAAGTCAAAATTTCCAAAATAGACACTCGCATACCCGAACTCTCCAGCGCAAATTTAAATCAGGCACAGCAACGACCACACCAAACCCGACATTTCATATAGGCCGCTGAATACACGGAAGGTATTAAACATGAAAAAAGCAAAGTAATTGAAAGAGACATTTTTCAACTTCGCATGTTGCGATGAAAAAGGTTTTTATTTACGTCAAAATACTAACTAGGAATTTTGCTAGAAAGAATTTTATTATGGCACTTGCACGGGGCTTTAAATAGGATTTTAGTCCCAATAATTGTTATTGCACAGGTCAATCAAGAACAATTCTTTTTCTAGGTTCTCATTGCCAATAATTTGGTTTTCGTGCAAATTTTTGGTTGTTTTTAGCGTCGCAGTAGTGTAGTACTCATGTTGTAGCGTCCCGAGGCTCCCTTGAAGACAAAAGAAGGCAGAATGCCAGAGTAGAATATATATATATATATATATATATATCCAACGAACAGAAGGAAACAAGACACTGGCATGGTCTAGAGGCTAGCTTTTGCAGCTAGGGCAATGTGGCTACCTCTCTGTGGCCCTGATCGAAACCGGTAGTTCAAACCAACAAAATACTGCACATGTTTCCTTAATCGCAACTTTTAGGCCAGTGGCAGGAACACAGGGCATATCTTCCAGCGTCGACAAAGACCGTCGAGGAACTTGCTAATAAAACGCCATTAATCAACGTTTTGTATAATGCAGTAAGTGTGCCTTAGAACAATTAACTTTCTCGTATTAGGCATAGGCGCAGAGGTGGGGAGGCGAATGAAGGATTTCCTGCAAATGTAGCCTATGCGTATGATGTGCGGAGGATCTAGAACACTGTCATTGCAATACTTTGTTAGGTTAGACTACCTGTTTCAGTCAGGGTGACAGAGGTTGCCATATTGCCCTAGCTGCGTAGGCTGGCCCCCGAGCCATGCCAGCACTGATTCTCTTCTCTCTGTTTATTATATGTGTTCTACCCTAGTGTTCTCCCTTTTTGCCTTCAAGGGAGACTTGGGATGCTACAGTCAGCCTGTGAACAATGAAGGACTCGGCTAGGTGTTTATGTGCAAATCAGACCATATGTCGTTGCAATTTAACGTAGCAATAAAATATTCAGCAAAAGAATTTTTGTATTTCTTGTCTGTCCAGCTCTAAGTCTTATCTACGGTCACTTGGATGGTCCTTGTACCTTCGTCGGGTGGGCTATCCTCTAGACCACGCTAGTTGCTCCAATCCTTTTCAAGCGTCGAACATATTTATCGAGATGATAAGAGTAAATAAACCTTGGGTACACTCCTTTCTAGTATTGCATGATGGGTACAGCGTTCATCGAGAGGCAGATTCTTGTGTTTCCTGTTGTCTGTGTTCCTTTGGGAGAGGCATGTGTTGGTTTATTTTGTGCGAAAATACTACTCAGTTAGTTAGTTAGTTCTGAATGATTGTTTGCTTGATGCCAGCTTCTCTCAATATGATCGGTGGTGTCATTGCTGTTGACGGTACGGTGGACCACATACCAATGTACTAGTTAAAATTTCGCAATATTTATGGTATGCAAAACAGCTATTTAAATAAACAATGTTTCGCTAGCTCATTTGAGAACCTCGATCTTCATGTTCTTGTATTTCGGATTCTTTAATTTGGCACCTACTGCATCACACAAGATCTAAAAAACGTAGCCTGCTACTCCAGGTGGTGGCGATACAGGTGCAAACATTGAAGTGGTATTGTCGAGGTAATGCGCATGGAGTCCTCTTTGTAACGAATAAACATCTTCTCGTGTCCGTAAAATGCACCACCTACTTGACTTTCTCAAAATCGGTTTTTGGTGTGGAAACAGCAGCAGTAGAGTTTGTTTGGGGAAGGTGTACGAATGAGTTGATATGAAGTCCCTTCCTGATACCGACAATTAAACAAAGAAGGGTCGACATTAACTCCCCTGCATTTGCATTTTCTATTTAAAGTCATTTGCATAGAAGCATTAATATCTCTTTGTTATGTCTCCTTCGTCGTAGAAGGTCGTGGTCTGCTATAGCTGGAATTGGGCATCCTATAGATACGGTCACTGCCTTACCACAACTGTGCCCACACGTGAACACCTCAGTTGCAAACGAACTTCTTCTTCTTCTTCTTCCCTTTAAGAGTGGGTGCCCAGTCCACAGGTAGCGTGCGGTCTCCACCCAAACCTAAGTGTAGCAGCTTAGTAAGACATCAAACAACGATTGATGTTACCTGCTATCGGGAAAGTACCAGCGAGGTTTTTCGGATGAAACCACGGCTAGTCTCCTCCCACCACCAGCAGTTTAAATATTTTATTAATTAGGTGAGCACCGATTCCTGACCAGGTGGTGGTAGTGAGACTAAACTCGCGATGGGCATGAATTTTACCTCTGCAATTTGGAGCGATTGACAAGGCCTCCTTCTTTCCGTAGTAGATATCGAAATGGATTTCAACACGTGCATGCCATCTTTAATTATTGTTCGGCTTGTTTGAGATTTACATTTTAGTAAGGAAAATGAGCAAGCAAAGGGTCCAATTCACGATACATTAGTGGCAATTCAATGCGAAGATTTGCTCGTACTCTGCTTCTACAGCTCTCCGGTATCCGCAGAAAATATTTTATGTTGAATTGCTTTTGCTAGAAGTCTCATTTTCCTTAAGTGGTTTTGCTGGCATTTCGGATGTCACCCCGCTCCCACTAGACACTCGAAGCGCCACAAATCCAAGGTCGCGTCAGTCTGTCACTGAGACGTGGCGACTAAAGCTTCTGCTGCGTGGGTTAGTGGATGGGTGGTCGAGACCTCGATGACGTGCACTCTCAGAGTGCGTCCCTTTGCTGACTATTCGCGCTGGCCGATCGATGGATCGATGAGAACATCTGGTCTACCCTCGTTGCAACCCCATTACCCCGTTAAACAGACGATCGATCGACGGGGCTCAGTAACCAGGGCAAAAAATCGCATACATGAATGGCGAGGGGGGTGAATTAATAAAGAAACAGATTCAAGTGATGCAGATTAACCACCTGCTTAAACGCGATGAATGAATATGATTCTAATTCATTTTTTAAACTCACCCATCACTCCATTCAATTCCTTCCCATTGTAATGTTCAGTTTCCTTTTGCAGCCTTAGGGCACAGAGAGATGCTCCAAGGGTTTAATTGTAAATGACGGTTTCAGCATCAAATCTGTCCTGTTGATCTGATTCGTGACTCGGCTCCGCGCAGCCTCATGGTTAATAACACAGAATGCACCTTCTAAACGCGTTCATTGGGGTCAAATTAGGTGCTCTAATGATACCACCAATAAAGGTTCTTTCTAACCTTTGTATGAGTAGTGATTGCTTGCATGGATATGTCCGCATTGAAAGAAGCGTCTTTTAGGAAAATAGATAATCTTCCTACTACTGCGGCCCGAGAACGCAGATTGACAAAACCCTAGCAATTCATTTATTAACGCTTTCAGTGGTAACATGTTTACAGAATGGCGCGGTCCCTAAAAATAGAGTAAGAATGATTAGAGAAGGGAAAGATAGAGGCCAGATGGCATTGATAGTACCAGCAGAAGCGCTCGCGTCAAAGGAGACCTCCAGCGAAGGTCAATCCAGCAAGAGTAATTTTCCGCACTTTGACAACCGCATCAAACAGTCAGCAGACTCCAGCCGCGCAGTTGCTCCAGCGGTGACATAAGTAGTACTTCAGTAGCCAATATACCACTCGCTCTACTTTATCATGAATTGATGTTTGATTGTGACCCCGAAAAAAATAAATGGACTATGGCACACCTTCTTTCATGACGGTTAAGCCATCCGAATTTCCAAGTACAGCTTAAAGTGAATTTTCTTGATGGAATTTTGAATTTGAATCTTATAAAGGGCTGTAGACAGTGCCTACGTTCTCAATTAGGACTGCTAAAAGTGCGATGGTTATTAATGAAAGACCATGTTTTACATCCTAACCGAGAGTGTTATTGTTAACCGTCAGAGGCATTAATAGTACCAGCAGAAGCGCTCGCGTCAAAGGAGACCTCCGGCAAAGGTCAATCTAACAAGAGTGATTTTCCGCACTTAGGCAACTGCATCAAACAGTCAAGAGACTCAGGCTGCGCATTTGCACCAACAGCGACATCAACATTAATGCTGCTCCTACTAAAATCCGTAATCAGCACACAACCACCTCAACTCAGGAAGAATTCGTGGAAGCAGTCTCCAAATCCGGTTATAAATAATATTCATCAAATCATTTTTGACTGGTAGCTCAAATAAATAATTTTCAAGTAAGTTAGCCGGACTTACTATTGTCAAGTGAATCAAATGCAGTTCACAATAGCGACTAAGAGGCAGTCGGATAGAATGCAAGCAGGGAAATTAACTAGTAGGAGCATGTGACATTGCGACTCCGATTGCGGTAACACTCATCTTGAATTACCGTTGCCGTTTTGCGGACTGACAAGCATTCTCTTTAGCATAACCCTACACATAGACTCAGATGAATTACTTCTTCTGTGGTAGCGTCTCTGCCAAAGCAGTCCCTATCGCAGCCGTGAAAACGTTGCTGTTTGCCGGACTCGTGGAGCGATGGCTACTGAGCAAAGCATCAGTAGAGTTGACATTCCACATCAAAATTTAACAGCAACAAGGTGGTGGATGCTGGACGAATGCAAGCCAAGGGACAATTGAAGATACAACGCTTAAGGTCTTTCCAAATTCTTTGTGAAAATGTAAAACTTGTAAGCACCAAGCATTTAGTTAAGAGAATCAACGTGTATGGAAATCCATCCCAATGCCCTCTGACAGTAAAAGCCTTGACAATCGCTTCAAGTTGCCAAAACGTGCCCTTAGTGGTTTCCAAGTTCAAAAAAATCATTCAAACCTAGATGTGTTTATTATTTACTGAGGCGTTATCACCGTTACACAACTAAATCTTCTCCAACCAAAAACGCGAGCGTAATCGCAGTTACCAGAAAACCTACGCAAAACGACAATCTAAATTTGCCGCGTGATGAAGTGGCCAACGTAACTAACAAAAACGACTAGGTCTTGTCTATTAAAAGCTCAAAAGAGGATTTAAAGTTAATTTCGTCTTTTGCATTTATAGCAACATTGCTAAATTTTAATTTTCTAATGTCTATTTCTGCGTTGTCTTTTGGGTCTGAAGGTCTGTAACTAAAAGCAGTGGAGAGCATCAATTCACTTGTTACAAAAGGTGCACGCGAAGTTCCACTTTTCTAGACGATTCCGTTGCATCTTACACAGAGTAGATAACAGCCAACCCGTCCATTTCCTAGAGTTGAATGCATTTCTCGCTGTTTGATGAATGCTGTCTCAAACAGAATTGGTAAGGGCATTCTAAAGGTAGCCTTTTGATGCGAAAACAGATGCTAAAAATTTGCTACGCATTTTGCACTCTGACCATTTATAGATTTCAGCTCTACTGTCTAAACCTTCAGTTTTGTGTTTTGTTATGACATGTTCTGATTGAAGCATAAGGAGTAATACCTAAGTAACCACTAAACCATTTGCTCTGCTTCATCATGAGCTAATGTTTGATTGTAACTCTGCAAAAAAGGAATGTGCTGTAGCACACCCTTTCCATGACGATCAAACCAGTCTAATTCGCAAGTACAGCTTAGATTGAGTTTTTTCAAAGAATTTTGAATGTGGAACTTATAAAGAGCTATAGACAGTGCCTACGCTCTCAATTAGGACTGCCAACAGTCAGATGGTTATTTATGAAAGACCATGTTTTACATCCTAACCGAGAGCATAATTGTTTACCGTCAGAGGCATGGTACGTCCTGCGTACGAGTGAAGAAGAAAGTGATGCCTGGCAGTGAAGACAATGGTCATCCCCCTTCAATCTGCCTTGACGAGTTATGGTTATAAATAAACTATTTATTTGGTTCACAATACACAACGGCGTTATCTCAGCATCAGATCGCCAAACATATGCGTCGACCCAGGTTGAACCGTAAAATCAAGGTCCTATTTCGCTTAATTACATGGTCAGTGATTTCGATCTGCGAATTAAGCCAATGGCATTAAAAAACTGCCAATAGGTCAGGCCCTGTTTACGCCACATGGCTGATCGGTGCTTGACCAAGTAGCGCGATCGACTATCTACAACATGAACACTTTAAATTGAGTGAATTTATAAAAGTCCCATCCAAACCCACCCAATTTTAAACAACAGAGTTAATAACATGCTACTAACGAAACTACACATACATAAGAATGATAGAAATTACTCGGCTATCAACCCAACCGAAAAAGGTCAACTAGGTCGGAAAGACTAAGTCTCGAAACCAACACTTGCGATGGTAGTGATGAATGGAAGATCAACTAAATGTTGCCATAGTCCATGCCTCCAGGTCGTATTGCCGCTGGTGAGAGGATGGGAATTGAGCGATATTGGCTCATAAGGATTGTCGGTCAGTTTCAGTTGGAGTGTTCTATCACCTATCAAAATACGCAGTGAACTTGATGCTGGAATGGTGGTCAAACATCAAAACACGCTACCAAAATTGGACACCAAAGCCAGAGATGGCTTTAACGTGGCCTAGAAGCTTGCCAGCTGCAATCCTGGTAGTTATATCTCTATGGCCGAATTTTAGTACGTCTATCATGGCAAAGAATCCTGGGTTAGCACAATCACAACGATTTAGCCTTATTAATCTCTTTTGAAACAGATCTGAGAGAAAATGAGACTCTATAGCGATGCATCGCTAGACATATTCGGGAAAGAATTCCGTGAGAGCCGAAGCTCCAGCATTTAACAATGGAAATTCAGGTCAAACCTGTTTCTTTTTAACTCCTTTTAGCTTCGATTTGATTTAGAACGGGATGTCTGCATCTTGTTTCCTACCCTAATTGCTTGCGACAGTTTTTGTACTAAACAATGGCAATTGTGGTCCCCCTGATGTGTGGTGAGCTTGGTCACGTAGCTTCACTCCTTTTTGCCGCCCTTATCCAAATTTAATTAGGATTGGGACTTGACGGTCGTTCTCGAGTTACAGAGCACCAATTTAGGTCTGCTCGATATTGATGGAAGGCAACGTAAGATGGAGAACAATCGTGACGTCAGTCCTATCAAGGCAAAGTAAACCTCTGTTTAAGTTCAATTAGTGCGCCCAAATGATTTAATGTTTCTGTTCCATCCTCGCACTTTGCTCTCATCCGCCTCAACAACAAATAACTTCTTATTGTATTTGTGTTTGCCTTCTGCAGCATTCTGTAATTAGCGGTCCTTGTCTGCAAATGCTTCC
>JADWOT020000832.1:0-14534 GCA_036345935.2 Taenia hydatigena
GGGAGAGGAACCAGTTTATAATGGCCTCAGCCTGTGTCCGCCTCTTTTGTCAGCCTATACATGGACATGCCATCACGATTAAAAGGAACAAACTGTCCGACAAGGATGATGTTCCTTCGACCACTGATAGCATTTTTAGATTAAAAAATAAGATACCACTCGAATACCATGGAAACCTAAAATTACAATTTGCATGCCCATTTCTCAATTGATCAACGCTTTGAAACGAGGATCTATCCGGTCAATTCAGCATAGCTTATAACTGAAAATATTGTTATGCACCAAGTTTGAGCGTCCGTGGGTGTCAGTGTTATTGTTAAGGGAAGGTTGGCAATTGGGCAGGGCCATGGGAAACCCCACAATGGCACGTCACGCCTAACACTGGACGAAGTCTACAAAACCCTTCTCTCACAACTGTGGAAAAGGACCGAATGGGCAACTCTGGGCCGTGCGTGTAGGTTAGTCAACTTTCGACGAGTCAATGAGTCTGGTGAAGCCATTCAAAATTGAGACCAATCCTCCCGCTAAATAGAATTACTGCTTTAGTTTTCATCAAACTTGCACACACAGAAGAGGAGCAGAGTACCATCGTTTCGCATTCCCTGTTTGGTTGAACCAAATGGGAAAGAACTGGCTGTAGTTGAATGCAATAGGCATTGGCTTTGACAAACCGGTTCTTTGTATTTTGGACAATAGTAAAACACCTATGCAACCTCACTGTCGTCCCTTCAGTTCAAGAATAGTATCAAATTACCATCGAACCTACCTAGTTCATTAGAAGCCAGCAAGAGAGCTTGAATTCGAAATGCGTCCAAATTTGAAATAGGATATCATTATTTTCGGGTAGTTTCGTTTGCATTCACCAAGAAGCAGAAGAGAGGCGTCTGTGTTACTCACAGGACCATCTTCTGAGCTATGACTGACGCCATGAGGTAACCAGATGACCTATGGGAGCAGCTTACCCTTGTTATGCATTGATTTTGGCGGACAGATCTGACAGCTACTCAGATGCACATCGAATGTTTTTCAGGTGGAAGTGTACCATCTGGTGAAAGAATTGGCTAAAGGCTGGATCATGAATCCACCGATGTCACCGCGGATCTTACCTGCTTGGCCTGCACCCAAGTTGGTGGTTCCCATTATGAATTCTTTGAGTAGAGCCAGGAGTCCTGTGATGGGCAATATGATGATTTATTTTAATGTGAATAGCCGCTGATTTTCCTTCCATAGTGTGATCAGGATAAATGTACGTGCAAATCAATGTTAGACAGATTGATGCGGCGCTGCTCACAAATGACGTTGTGGATCGCCTGAAGGTAACACTCTGTAGAGCCCCAAGTGCGTCCGCATCTCTGACATAAATATAGAAGTATAAAGGAAACACGCCTTGCACCTCAAACTTACTTTCGATTTCAAGGGTCAAACTCTATTAGAGAGGGATTATAAACTGCCTATTACAGTAGGTATGCCTGATATCAGAATAAAGGTACCTGAGTTGATGAACCTTACATGTACCTACCACTTTAGATAGCTCTATTTACGATGAGCCAAAATTTCGGCCTATTCTGCTGAGCACAGCAAAACGCATTCCATTTTGTAAACAAAACGATAAGACCACATTGCTTCAAATAAACAAATAGGAAAATTGTTATTTGCCATCCAAATTCGCTATCATCGAAAACTTACTCTCGAATCAGGCAGATGGGGAAAGTGTAGAGGCAAAGATAAACGGCTTAAAATGCTTTTGTTCCGCGACAAATCTTCAGCTCCGGCCAAGTCAGGACTGCAAATGCATGCTACTGTGCGAGTCGAGGAGATAAGAGTGCCTTACTTGCCCTTGTGACGGAAGACTCTAGTATGGGAAGACATTCGAACGGCGTTAGCGCTTTGGCAGTGGCCATACAAGTGTCTGTTGAAAATGGCACCCTCCTCGGTGCCTCCGGTTCGACCATCACAACAACCATTCCCATCCACCTTTCATCAGGAGATTGACAAATCCACTCAAGTGGAAAAATGCATAACGCAGGAAAGGTGATAAAAGTTGGGTGCCACAAAAGCATGGGATTTTTTGTGCAGACAGCCAAACACTCTGCACAAGACAGGGCTGGACTCAGCACTTCCCTTCCAATCAACTTCTACACCATTTGTTTGCACACACTCCACAAAATACTCACAAAGTAAACCAGCAAACGCTACTCAAGTTGCAGTTAACCTCTGATACCAGAAGCAGTGTCTAGACAGACTAGGCGTCGTCTGTTTGACAGAAATGTTCATCACCACACCCAACAGCAATGCCTGCTTCACCTAGATAACCACGCTAACTACAGTTAGTTGTCCTAACCAATCAGTCCCTCCGCCACAAAAACTACAACATGCAAGCGTCCTTCATCAACTTTATTGTTTCGAATGCAAAAGGCATTCCTGCTAGCCATGATTTGGTGGCATGAAACACATGCCACGCGCACATGTGCTGCAAAATAAGAATGGTCTTTATAAAAAAACGTTATAAGATCAGCCTCAGAAGGTTCAGTCAATTCGTGAAATTGCAAACGCATCGACAAACACCGAATTCCTCAGTGAGAAAGAATAAATTAATCCATTCCGTGCACGAAAGTATCGCCACACTATCGTAAATAGGCACGCAAAATAACTAGTACATGTGCTTGTAGCCTAACTTTGACTTTGGGAGCTCTCCCAACTTTATTGTAATGACGCCTAATCAGCAGTTCTTCAAGCGCATTCATTCACACTTCTATTCATTCACTATGAACATGCCCATAGACTAAAATAACCCACTTTTATCACTGCACTGGGCCCAAACAGACAGAGGACCCATTTCTTAACAACCGTTGGCTTTCAATCATTGGTAAAACCGTCCAACTAAATGAGAAGAGAGGCAAAACCACACAGCACGCGGCAGAATGCACAAGCCAGTCACCCATTTACGACCTAAACGACCTTAGTGCCGTCGTTGATTAAATTATGGAAGGTAGCTAAAACCTTTTGGATTAATTAAAAGATGTGCGAAATCATTCGCAATAATTTGGGATTAATTGATTTAAGCAGCAGTTTTGTTACATAATACATGCTTAAAGTAAGCTGGAATGCACAGGTAAATGGCAAATAAAAGCACATGCTACTATTTGAATTTGTGATACCCGTAGGCCAGAGGCGAAAGGACAATTCAGAACCTGGTCTTAGAGCAGTGAGATTCCTCTCCAGAGCGCGATGCACCTCCGTCTTTAGCTCTTCTATAATATCCCTCTGCATCTTCTCTCTGATCGATAACAAGGATGTCAAAGCATATTCAGCCCTCCAATAGTAAGGGCGGAAAGGGATAAGAGGAGAAGCGTTCAACAAAATTACTATTACTTTTTGCTGGCAAACCTTACTGCGCTAAGATGATGCATTTATAAGTTATTATTTCTTATTGTCACTTTGTTATTGACAGTTTATTGTAGGTTGTCCTTTTAAACAATCGCTACCCAAATTCTATGCCTAAGCTAAAAATAGTAGTGTTAGTAGTGTTTCTTGTCTTGCCAAACTACATAAAAATCAGAAGTTTGTTTGCTTTACTGGACGAATCTTGGAGTGATTGGTCTAAATTGTACACGGCTCGCTCAAGTGCTGGTCTTTTTTGGGGTCATTGTTTCNTTACACGCGGCTCGCGTAAGAGCTGTGCTTTTTTGGGGTCATTGTTTCGGATTTATGGGACCTTATCCGCTGTCAATAGTTGGAAATCTAGCAAGTTTTTAGCACCTTTTTTAGTTTTAGATTATTAGCTGTTATTAGGTTTTCTAAATGTCGATTTGCTTCCTTTATACACATGCATGCTAGAGTAAACGCAAAGGCCTCCTAATGTGCTTGTTAAGACGGTTGCTTTTCAAATGCAAGGTCCCCTTGCGTGCATTTTTTGCTGTATTGTGATAGACTATGGCCGTTTTGGTAGTTTGTGGGACTGTTTGTTTTTAATGACGTCGGGATTCGATTAATGAGGCGTAATTTTGTGGCGAGGAGTTAGAGCCCTAGCAAGTGCCTAGCAAATACTTGCTTGGTGCTTTCTTGTGATTAAACACCAATCGTATGTATGCGTGCACAGTTATGTTTTTGGTTTCTTTATCGGTTTATACGTCAGACCAACCGTTTCAGAAATAGCTGCAGTTGCTGTGAAAACTTTTTGTTTTCTGTTTGCGCTGCCTAATCGCATTGATTTTTTTTACTGCACAATGTTTCTTGCGATTGAGTAAGATTGTTTTGGCTGTTTATAAGTGGTTTGTTATTGTAGTAAAATGATTTTGATTAATGCGGTCCGATTTGATGAAGGGACTTGTAGCTTTGATAAAGTGAGCACAAAAGCCTCATAATGTGACCGGCAGGGAGATTTTTCTAGCTGCAGTGCTCACCCGCATTCACTTCTTGCTGTACGGCACTTTAAGTGGGGAATTAAGATTGTTTTGGCAATTTGTAATTGGTTTGCTTTCTAATGACGGTGGATTTTGTTGAGAGGAATGTTAACTTTGCTAGGTACGTGGCAACTACCCATTATTTTCTCGCTAATAAGTATCCATCATGTTTACGAGCCTTATTATCCCTTTTCTTTGTCCGTTTTCATGCCAGAATAGACGTTGAAGAAGAAGCTGCAGCAGCAGCGAGCGGGAACCTCGCCTTCGCTATCACTCCACACATTTCCCAGGTAAGATTGGATTGTGCTTAATGAGTTGTTGGTGCCTTTTTTGAGTGCAGCAATAGAATCGATGCGTGGTCTTATGTTGGGTGGAACGGTGCTTTTCTCGTTCGCCCGTAGGTCCTTTACCTCACATTGGATGTGTGATGAAAGGTGCGCTATTTCCATTACTAAGATATGCGTGTTATTGAGGCAGCACATATGGATGGCGGAGGACTGGGGGTGGGACCAGGGTCATTTGCTGTGTTGGTGTGATCCTTGCTGCGAAAGATGTTGTGTAGAGGGCCTTGGTGGTGGCTTGGTCGTAGGTTCCTCAACTTTGTCGGCATGAGCTGGTGTCTCTGAGTGAGGTCGATGCAGCAGTGGCAGGAGCGGGGAAAGGCGGAGTGGCTGGTGAAAAGCTTCGGCATCATTACGCAGATTGTACTTCGTAGCAGTCTTAAATGTTTGCGTGTTAAGGTGTTTTCTTTTTCCTATCAGTGGTTATGTTTGTGGGTGTTAGCTTTGCGGCACATTGGACTCTCACACATCGGCCTTTCCATTGCTTGGTTTTTTTCCTTGTCAGATGCTACAAACTTACTCTGGTGGTGGTGAAGTGACATTTGATGAGTGTGTGGAATGGTAGGCAATGCAGGATGTTGGATTTATTCTTGGTGGCGGCGGCTTCTCCATCTGGGTTGTGCGGTGTGGATGTCGGCATAAACGGCGCGGACTACTACCGCTATTATGTCTCCATTTCTTTGTCTTCGCCAGGCGTGGGTGGGTGGGTGGGTGGCGGAGAAGGGAAAGGCTAGAGGGGCTCTGCCGTGGGTGTGTGAAAGAGTGAGGGAGACGTTCTCTTACGACGACGAATGGGAGCGCTATGGACCAGGGTTCACTAGTGGCAACTGTCGCACATTTTACTTCCGCAGGTACGGAAATGCTTTTGCTGTGGGAGGGTGGCAGTTAATTTGTTGCCGACTGTATGGGTGATGAGTAGTGGTGCATCATCTCAGAGGAAGTAAGTAAGTGAGTAGGTCTCCACTGTTGAGTGTGGTTTGTTGGAGTGTTTTGCCTCTTCCACTGCTACTGCGACTTAGCTTTGAGGAGAGTGGATTGAAAAGGAGTGAGTTGGTGGGCGTGAAGAGGAGGAAGTGAGGAGGGTAGATGGCGTTTGGGGCGGGAATTTGGCGCGGCTCCCATCCTCTCTGTCCGACTGATTACCCACGGGCGAGGACGTGTGTGCCAAGTAGGCGGTCAAGGGAGGAGGGCTGTGGTTTACTGCACGGGTAAACTCGTAGTGGTCTCGCGCGAAGGCCTCGGGGTTAGGTGTGCCCTTGTTGATCTGTGCTTTGCGCATAGGAGGAGGGCAGGGAAGCATTTTCATCTTACTACTCTTCAGTATTTCATGTGCAATAGGTTCAGAATTCCATGGGGGATGGAGATTTGGTGGGTGCTCTACGGCGGTCATCGGCGGTTGGGTGCGGTTGCGTTCACTCAAGTGGCGACTCAACATTTCTATGCTTTGTCCTCCCCACAGGGTTCTGCTTTCGCCGATGCCGCCGGCGCCACTGTTGCTGCGCATGCGTGGGCATCACCGTCGACGGGGACATTCATTCATCCAATGATTTCTATCGCAACAACGCCTTCGTAAGTCCTTTACATTCATTAGTTGTTATTAATGGCGTCTACCCATCTTGTGGATACACAAGAGCTTCAAGTTTTTACAAACCCACTGCGGATAATGCGTTTTGTCTGGGTGTACAAGTGAATTATCCATATCAAGTTGTCTGCCTTCCTTGGATTTATGTAAAGCCTCTATGCAGTTAACTTGGTCATTGCAATGCAGGTACTCCCTTGTCTTTTACAAGTAAGCAAAACCAAACCAACGGTGATATGCTTTTAGCAGGTTATATCAATGCTCATTCAAAATACGGTTTTTTTTACAAAAAATCATGGCTGATAAGGTGTTATTTTTACAGTTGTCAGGTTCCTTGTATCCTGAAAAGGTAGAAAATCTTGGAGGAAAAGACAAAAAAGCATTTCGCAGCCTTAAAGTACTGGTAGTACGCTTGCATTTACGTACATTACAACCACCATGCCAAATTACTCCCTTTTTCAAAAATTTTACAACTACGTCCCGAATAAGTACAAGTTGTTCATCCAAATGCACAAAGGTAAAAGACGGTTTTGTATTTCAAGCCAAGGTAGGCGCATGGATGTACATGGAGAAGGTGCGGGAATAGAGGTAGAGCAGGGAAATAAATGAAGAAGAGGAGTCTCCCTTACGCCGCCTTAACGTAGGTTCGCACACAAACCAGTTCATCTATCTTTACGGTCTAAAATAAAAATGAATTTTAAATTTGATGATGAGGAAGTACAAAAAATCGTGCTCTATGGCTCTAGAAACTTATCTTACCATCTTTAACTCATTGCCTTTAACTTCACGATCGATGTAGACGGTCCTGTCCTTGCCAACTTGCTGCTGTTTCAGCACTCCACCCTCCAATGTGAAGAGTGACGTCACCTCGCGTGAGTCGGGCGTAACATCCTTAAATTTCTCGCCCAGTTTGAAGATGGTTTCGAAGTTCTTGAAAGAGGTCTCCACTCGCACCTTAAACTTTCCATCACCCAGATCACTGATTATCATGTCAGGCTTGAGTGTATTGCCCAACTTGCGAAGTTCAGGATCCACTCCGAGGCGTTCCATGATTTGGTCGAAACTGTCACTCTTTTCCAGCTTCCAGGTACCGATGAATGGCTCCATTACTGACGACTACGCGGTGCGATATGTGTGACTGCGGCTGTAGCATTTTTCGGGGTCTTGTGCTTATATACCACCAATGGGCACGTGCACCTGGTGCGTCGCGGTGAGTGATTGGTGAACTCGGACCAATCGTAGTTGAGCTTTGTCGACATTGTTTCCAATGCCAGTGCGTGAGTGATCCCCGCCAATGCGCAATGACGTGTGTGAGCGTCAGCATCCATTCAGCATCACTGGAATATCCTGTTGATGTGTTAACCAGTGCAAAGAATGCAAACAGAAACACTGGCTGAAAGAATAGAATTTCAGAAGAAGGATTGACAATAAATGCATTTCATTTTCACTTTTCTGCAACTTCTTAAAGTAATTGGGCGTTTGATGATTGGAAGTGGATGCGAGTACTTAAGACTAGGCAGAGCTTATTAGGTGAGGTGATGTTGAGTCTTGGCAAATGATTTACGATTAACGCCTGTGCCTTTGGTGATAGGTAGTTTATAAATGATAAGACTGCAGCAATGAGAATACTTTCGAAGGCTGTATTTTGGCGATTATGGTATGGAACATTTTATGATTAACTGGGAGAGCCTGGAACCAAGTGCTATCCTGAAGACTAAGCTCTAAGGCTTTTCGCATTTTGTAAGGCGAATGGATATCGCACGACCAGTTTAGACGGTTGTTCCAATAAAGGAAGTGAAATAGTCATTGTAGGGTTCTTTACCTGGGAAGACTAAACAAGTGAGAGTTGAATCCCACATTCTTATCCCTTTTTCGTTGGATGGGTCTTGCAGAACTCGAGGCTTTGTCACCTCAGTGTCTACCCCATTTTTTTCCCATCCACTAAGTGTTGGTCCTCTGGAGGTCACTCGGTCTGTGCGCAAACAATTGGGACGCAGCCACCACAGAAAATGAGGAATGATCTAATTTTGTCCCTATCTCAGGTCCAGTGGATGTGCTTGATTGACTTTGTCAGCGTGTATTGTGCAGAGAGCATTCGGTGTCGCATTACTCCCGAATTATACCAACTAGCAAAGAGATCTGATTATTCACTGTCTTAAAGAATTTGGTGCTTTCCTCAAAGTGAATAATCAGATGCTTAGTAAGCTGCCTCAAATACGCTAGGGTTGAAAGCTTTTCTATCACACCTGCAATGGGTACTTTAACAAGGATGGTACCAGGGAATTGTGTAGCGTTGAGAGAAGTAACTTTTGCACCTACTCAGGTCAGAGTCGGCTAAGCAGGCTGTGCCTTCGAAATGGAGAATGCTTCCATTAAGTGGAATGAAATGTCTTATTGCACTCTACAATATTCCTGAAGACGAGAGAAGACAATGCTAGGGTAGAATGTGCATAATCGACGTACAGAAGGGGTGAGGAGGGACTGACATGTCCTGGAGGCCATGCCACCCAAAGCGCCGGCGAAACCAAACCGATAAGTCGCACAATTAATCGAAGCTTTTATAATTTTGGTGGAATAATAACTACAGACCGGTAAAACTCAAGAATACTACCAGTTACATCAATCTGTTCGTTGGATTAACTTGACCGACTTCCCGCAAGCGCTCTCTCCCACCATCGAGTTCCTCCGTGTCGAGAGAATCGCCAATAACTTGAGAAAGCCACATTCATTAGCAGTAATCAAGGTGGGGCTTCAACAAGTTACAATGAACGATTTATTTTTCCAGGCACACACTTGAGGGTGCATGCGCATGCACTTCTTACCTTCGTTGAGTATCAATTTGGAATTGTGGAAGATGGATTTCGTCTTCTATCGTCTAAAGGGGGAGGCTGATGGGACCCATTAATTCTTTTATTTGTAGGCGGTGCCTACTTCTGCCCATTCATGACTGATCAGCAGTCCATACTGTGTCAATACAACTATCCATTCCGTACTTATGCAGTCAACTCTCCTGCATTAGTCGTCGCCCAGAACGACCTTGCGAACGAAACAATTACTAGTACACATAATGTGAATGGCCTGGAAAGTGAAGCACACACTTCAAAGACATCTTGAATAATGCTCAAGTGGCGCGAAGTGAATGCCGCTGCATTTTTAAAAGATTAACACTTTGATCTTCCGGGGCAGTAAAAAGACCCATTAATGATGTATCAAGGTCGTGATTGGGTGGTAGCAGTGAAATGATCGAGACCACAAATCCTCGTCTGGCTAGAACGCGGTGGAAAGCAGGGAAGTCCACTACTACAGTTGAACAATCAACTAATTGATGATTCAAACATCCTTCCTCTTCTTTTAATAATCATTTAATTATCCATCCCCGATTTGTTAGTTCATTCTTGCCCGATTCACACATTCAAGAAGTTACGAACAACTTGACTGGTGACATGGGCTGACACAGTCGAGCTCTTGTCTGATGACCTCAACGAAAATGTTATCCACTGCTCCTTTGAGGCAGTGCATCAAGCATAAAGCAGTTGTTTGTACGTCTACTCCCTTCCACTCATTCTCCACCAATTTGTGTGATTTGGTTCCCCTCCAGGTGCTCTACTATGGGCTGCTGCAAGAAATCACCAATTCGGTTGATGAACGAGGGTCGCGAGATCAATTATAGAAGAGCAACTGCTGACCGAAAGTGCCCACAACAATCTCTGGAAGTCCATCGAAATCGAGATCGGATGCACAAGCGCAAATGACGTGGTCGAAATCAGCGCTCTGAGGCAGCACCAGTCGTGAAGATGGAGCCAGCTTACCGCCACCAGGACCGTCTCTAAAAAGACAGTTGAGAAGTGTCACTGCCTAACTGAAATGAGTAGAACCTTAATTACAGATTTAATGGAAAATACATGCATGAGATCACCTTCAGAATTTAAGAGAAAAGTGTTCCACAGCCTAGAATTCTATCGTTCTTACATGACCGCCTGACACTCGTTTTCTAATCAGTCCAGCTACTATGCAAAAATAAAAAATAACTATTCTTATGACAAGTCTATCCTACAATTTCCTCTTGGCTACCACTCAGCCAATCAGATACTCAAGAAGTCTTCATAGTAAACAAGACGTACGATCATTTGAAAGAAACGGAAAATAAAATAAGATCTTTTCTCGACGGGAATCTGATGTTTACTTACAGCTATGTAAGCTGGTTTATAGACATAAAAGCCTCCTAAAACCCTTTACTTTCCATTGGCTATTTACCAGCAAGTTCGATGGCACTTGGTCGAAGAGAGATTTAGGGTTGCCTTAGGGAATACCTGGATCGGCATTTTGGGGCCTGCATCAAATCATTTTAACTCTAATTTCGCAACAAATACATAATATTATTGTTGTGAGTCGACAAAGCAAACCACTCCATGGTAAATGAGGTCTGAGAACGATTTTGCATCAAGTATTAAGTTACCTTACTTTTCCAAGGATGTCCTGACCACTACCTATTCAATATTTTAACAGAGACTAAGTTTGATAAGAGCAAAGCCACTTTAGCAAACATTTTGCTACTTATTTTACAGTTGGAAGAGGATACCTTGTGATGAAAAAGGAGGATTTGGCGACTATGGACGCCAATTGCATGACAGATTAGACAGTGTAGCTAATGCCAAGTAGGCCTTCCCCTGACCGGTGTGCAGACGACTTTACAAGCACATTCAAACATTTCTCACTCTCTGCAGCGTAACTGTGAAAACTCAAGCCACTACCGTATGCCACTGCGCATACAGTAAAGAGTTATCTGCGGGCATTTGTGCGATCCACCTGACACTGACTTACTGCAATCACTCGAATTTGTGCTTGAAGTGGAGTTGAAGCTGTAATAGCCCTGGAGAACACTTGCTTAATGGTTGTGACAGACTGAGTGATTGAATGAGCACTTGATGTTGATGATATGATGAATGACGCATTCATGCACGTTCCCACTGTAATGCAAGCCTAGTTTTCATTTTTAATGGTGTAATAATTGTGGCAACTTGGCTACGTCTCTGTATCGCAATGATTTCCAATCCAGCATTTGGATGAGACACTTGACGCTTTGGTTACGCTGCCTCACACTGAAAGACGTCCCCTCTAACTCCATGCTCGCCTCAGCATCATGGCATCTACTTTCCGATATTCACAAGAAGCCGGATAGTCGTGTTAAAAGCGTCATCAGACACCGTCATATGCTCTACAAAGATCTAAATGGTGCCTGCAACATCTCAACCCGCAGTCACGAGTGCGCCGATTGGCTCACTCCTCTGAGCCTTTTCATTTAGTCGTACGGTCCCATCGACAGGCTGTTTTCAATTTATCCTACATGGTGCCTTCGCCGAATATTCACCGAACATCTGTACCCATAGTACATCTCGCAAAAAGATGGATCTATTGTTGTGAATGTAAAAGCTTTTGCCACTAGCGTGAAGTAAACTTACAAATCGTGTACGATCACAGTCAGGATGCCAACACTCATTTTTCTCCGAACCATATGAGTGCAAGCCTAAGCGCAATTTCACTTAAGATGTTGGTGCTGCGCCCCTGTGCATATTATCCTCACACGTTTCGAGTAAGTTTCATAGACACGTCTGCCCATGCCAATTCTGCCTGCTGAGTTTAACATTAGGTCCCAACAGCGCTTTCTTAAAGAAAAAGACGGCCTTATTTCGAAAGAGTGCTTGCAAAGAAAAAGGCGCCGTTAGACAAGGTGCATGTGCCGCGCACGTTGAGTCATATTAAATCATGTTAAATCTGCTGAACAACAAGATATTAAGCTTAAACAAGCAGTGTCTATGGCAGACAATGTGTTGGCGTTGTTCCGTGCGATAGCAAGTTTAAATGCAAAGCATCAGTGCGCCTTGTTTGCAATAAAGATAAACAACTCAACACTTATGATGCTTTTTAACATTGATTTGTTCAGTTCAACCGACCCAGATACTTTCTCATTGGCCGCTTGTGCAGAAGTAGCAACTGTGAATGCGATTGTAGAAATTCGTGCTCTTGTAAGTTGGGGTAATTGCTTTTCCGACTAAACCACTGGTCTCCACGTTACTTTCGCTTTCAGCACATTGCCGCTGCTACCGTTGATACAGATATCAAGTGGATCTCTGTGTTGCCTGAATGCAACAGTGGTTCCATGCGCATCCCCAAACTTGACGCGAAATGCCTGCAAAGCCTTCAAGACTCTATTTGGCAAGTTGTACTATCCGAGTCGCACATGCTCAGACAGGCACAGAACTGCCTTGCGCTCTTTATCATCATTTTATGGCATTACGTTTTTACCGTGCTTGGGAACAAACCAGGATACACCGGTAATACACTGATGCGCAATTGTTTTGCTACAGAATTTCAGGTGGGACATCCATTTGCATTAGGCGGTATGAAGCCGACATAGAAGCTTACTGCCCTCATTGGCGTTTGTTTGGTTGAAGCAGAAATCTTGCAAGCATTACTGCGACTACCACCATCAACGATCGTACTACGCTGTAAGTCTTCATCAGTGGAAGTTCAGGGGCAATCAAAATGATAAACACCAATTTACTGCAAGAACTTGTGAGAAAAATAAAGGGCTTGTTGACCGTGTAGTAGTTTCATGAAACCTCAATCGGGACAGGTCTTCAAACCTTTATGCGGATACAGGGTCCATCAGGACACGCCACTCATTTCGCCACGCAGCCAAATTCTTGGCACATTAACAGGTCACCCTGTAAGCACATTGGAAAGGCAGGCAAAATATGATAAAGAGTGAATCCGAGTGGGGTGCTGTAACCCACGTTAATCCTTAGCAATTAGATGTACTAGCATGGCCACCCATCAGTACTTACATTTCACATGCCTCAACGGTTGCACTAGCCACCTGCTCTATGAGACAGTATGAAGTGGGCGTAGGCAGATGATTTATAACTGACGGTATCAGCTTCCTTCCTGGCCAGAGGCGTTCAATTAATTCTGAATTCAATTGCCTTCAAACTACTACACAGGCACCTCGTTTTCCCTTCCTTTCCATTGATCGCCATTCTCTCCCTCTCTTATGCCTCCAAACAAGGCAATGAGGCGGGAAGCATTTTCTTATTAAAAGGACCCAAAAGCGAAATGTGCGAAGCCATTACTATGGATTCAGAATGGCGCGATGAAAGATGGGTTAGAGTCAGTCACGATCTCACGCTTTGCGAATACAGAGCTCATGCCGATCATGTAAGGAATGATTTGCGTATACCATGCAAGATCTTCCATAGGTGTCTCGATGGGCTTTGGCTATCGTCCAAACTTAATGCTCACTTCCGAACGTGGTGGAATAAATAGACGCAGTTAATTCTTCTACCGCTGAGCAAATCATGCAATTGAACTACAATGACTCTGCTTGAAAAAGCCATTGCTCAATTCATCAAATTGAAAAGACTTTGGTTCACTTATCGGGAGTATGTTACTCCCCACAGGGCGAATAATAATGTCCCTCATGAAAGGAACCACATTGCTGACAATGAGAGGCCTCACGCATTGGCACGATTGTGGCTACTGGGTGCAACACCTTATGGCAGATATGGAGGCTCATCGAAAGGACAGCCCTACCAATAAGGCAATGACTCAAAGTAGAAGCTACTCCTTCAAATGGGCGATCTTAAGTTCAACGAGAACTATTTTCACCAATTTATCATTCCATCTTACGACTACCAACCATCGTCTCGCATGTGTGACACATCTAACCATTTCTTCCTCCCTTCCTTTCTTCTCTTCTTTCCTTCCTTCCTTCCTTCCTTCCTTCCTTCCTTCCGTCCCCCCTTACCCTTTCCATCCCTTCTTTGCAAAGCAAGCCTGCTGTCCCACCAGTGTAACATGTGTTGGTTCTTTCATTACCACCACCATCGAAAATGCACATACTGGATATGCTGCATAAATGCCTTCAACACTCACACCCGTCTTCCCGTCACACGCTGCAACAGAAACCCACTACTCAAGTCATTCAAGTAACACTTTTATTCCACTCCCATTTCTAACTCACTGGCATTGTGAAGCGACAGTACAGTCGCATCGTTGTGGGTGGTTGCTATCACTTCCACAAGCACATTCAACGCACCCATACCTCACCTACACCACAAAGCAGCACATCTTTCCAGTCGTGTTAGTAATAATTTTCATCATTAGCTTCCACCATGCACCACAATCCAGCGTGAAGGCAGTGTAGTCACCAGA
>JADWOT020001733.1:0-82843 GCA_036345935.2 Taenia hydatigena
CGCACCCAAAGTCTCCTACTGGCCTCTCTCAGCTCATATAAGCTCATTCCACCTTGTCGTGGCCGTTCACTCCCGAAAGGATACCCTATGTGTTCGTGGAATAACCCCTTCCATTAGGTAATATTGCTATGCCAAAGACAGTGACTAATGAGATTCAATCGTACACCTTTTGTGTTGGGACATTAGCCGATGAGTTCCACGACTGGCTTTCACCTGGATAGACACCAATTGACTACATAAAAAACAACCTAGAATTGGGCAATTTCAGCTGTAATCCTTGAATTTGTAAGAGTAAGACCATTGTCCCTCAAACTAATCAAAATACAAAATTTTCATTATTTTGCAAATAATTAAAAACTTTGTCATCCTACCATCCTCTGTCCTTCGTCCTCAGTCTCCCTCACTCTCCGTGCGTCGCTTATTACAGTGGTTTTGGTATTTAGGTAGAAGTGTGCCAGGTGTGGCCAAAGCATAAGCTGGCAGTCTATGTTGCCATGCATGAAACAACTCGGGCATTTCTGCCCTGATCGTCTCAACCCACACCTTCCGCCAGGTTCGGACCAAGTCATTAACTAGTCGGTGTTAATTCGGACACGCATCCACGCCCACAGCACAACTTGCCCCAATTGCAAGCATTTAATTGACTCGAACGGAAATGCCTTATTTCTCAACCAACCACTGCCCAATCGTTAAGGAACTGGCATAACTCGGTTGCATATGGCATTAGAAAAAACCATGTACAGAGACTCCAGCGCTTTTCCCGATCTCGTTGTCACCAGAGTTACAAAAGGAGGGCGGAGGGGCGAAAGGGGTCGAGCTTAACATCAATTGCCGCGCACTCTGAAGTACCATCGGTATCATATTCTTATCATTCGATGTGTGTTAGATTCTATGCCAATTATGTGGGTTCATTATATTTTGCTATATTTTATTTTGATCACAGCCAATCCTCCCATCCTTTGAGGTCATGTGATGCATAGAAGGGCACGCGTTGCGCTCCACGTCCACCAAGTTATACAGGTACACCAAGCTTTTGTGGGTACTTCTTCATGCATATCATCAACAAGCCCGACATCGAATTCACCGATCTAGTGGGTTCACACATACAATGCTGTCATTTTTGTGTACTATTTTCACTGAGCCAGAGGTGTTGTATTTGTTGCTGTGATTCGTATGACACTGACCGCTATGCCATGAATTTGGAGGCGTTCGATTCTGCGTGTTACAGGATAGCGAAGTCGTTGACAGACCTGATTTCAAAAGTCGATTGTGTAGGGGCCTCAGGGTGGGTTGTTTGATGACTGGATGCGAGAATTATCATCATTGCCCAAGCCTCAAATTTCGTGATAGATGATCGTTCAGAGCTATGGACAACTTTTCAAGCTTAAGTCATGAATGCTGCTATGTTGAAATGGAATCAAGTCAGACAATGATTGGTTGTCTTTTCTTAATGGGTCAGACTCGTTTGTAACGATTAAGCATGGCATGACCTCGTCAAGAGAATTGTTTCGACAAGATTAAAACTGTCAAATCTTATTGGTGTGACCCATTAAAAGAGTTTTTCTGGCTCTTATAATTTATAAATACAGTAAGTGATTCAGTCAAAAGAATGACACAGAACTGTGTGGTCACGATTTCATCATGTCTAACTTTGCAGTGAAAAAGTTTGTGAACCTCCCCAATCCTTAACAACTCCAACATCTGGCACCACTGCAAGCCAACGGTATTGTTTATCAACTTATTTTATTACCATGTGCCACCTTTCTTACACACGTTTGCGTCCCAGGCTTTTATACTTCTATTATCATTTACCGTCCATCAGTCTTTATAAAATTGTAGTTGGACACATTTGTTGTCCCTTGCAGCTGCCCAATTTCTGCAACCACATTAACATACTTGATGCAATCACTGTAGGAAAAGTTCCACACTATTCCAATCCACTCATTTTTTTTTCTTATTCGTACATTGGTCAGGGTTGGCAGACGAGAACTTTTGCACAGTGCTTCTCATCAGTAACATTGCATTTTCAACCATCATGAAGCCGTCCCAACGACCACGCATCCACACCTAGCCGAGCCAACCAGCAGTGTTGGTGTCGACCAGTACCCAATCGCGTACTCAAAAGAGCACACGCGGTGTGAATAAGCCATTGACTCAAATAAATGTGGAGATGACACCTAGTTACACGCAGATTCACGCATTCGTATTCCAGTTGATTTGTTTTCTCATGTGCACCTAATGCAAAATGCCCAGTTGTACCCGAGGGAGGGACAAACTCGCATTCCCAACAATCCGCCCTATCGGCTTCGTCACCAACCGTGCAATATCCAGTACAACAAGAAACACCTTCTACGTCACAAAAGGTGGAAGAAATGGGCTCTGCTCTACCAGAACCTCTAGGATTATTAAGATCCAATTCCCTTCTAATGCCTTTGCCTTAAAGCAACGACAGACAAACAAACCAAACTAAATCCTTTTACACTAAAACGGCTGATAATTCATAAAGCTACTTTAAAAGATTTAAACTGCTTGGACCCGCTGCCTGCACTACAAAGGGCATCCTGCATCGACATGTCTTTACCTCCAAAGCGATTTGGATGCTCAAGTCAACCTCAATTCACCAATGCGTTGTCGATCTTCCCATTACCAAGTCCACTTCCGTTTGACACCTCATCCAAGTAAATCGGCAGCTGCTACAACCACAGGAGTGGCAATCGTTGCTACCAACATGCACGTGTCAACAACTCCCGACAAGCGTCCCCTCATTTCCAAATTACTCTCCTGTCCAACAAATTGCTGCAACGGCACTTATGCCTGATTCAGGAAACTTCTTTGCGCCACCAACCACAGAACAACCTCAGGTACGCCAGGCATAATCTGAGACACCAAGTCAAAGCAAACGCAGGGTTATCTTTACCCCCTACCAAATCGGTGAGATGATGGAATGCTTCAACACGAAAAATTATCTCAACATGCATGAACGCAAAGAACTGGCGCGTCGCATCAACTTGACGGAGCCTCAGGTTGGTCAAGCATTGGGGTGTTACATTAACTGTTTACTAGACAGTTATTAGTGTGCAGTGCTTGACTGTCTACGAATGAGTTATTAAACCTTGTCATAATTTTGACTTTTCTGTTAGGTTAAAATATGGTTCCAGAATCAGTGCTACATAACAAAGAAGGCCGGTGAGAAAACGTTTAACGATGAGGCGCCTGCAACACAACTTGGTGATGAATCAGATTTAAAAGCGGGCTAGTGAAGAGGAGGGTATAAAGAAATTAGTAGAGCTGATAAAGCGGGTTATTGGCTTCCTCCACGAAGCGTCTGCAGACTGGCCTTGGCTGACTTTCATTTTGTGGCTGTAATGTTAGTGTTTTGTTGTTTCGACTGCTTTTTGGTCCTCATAGCACGTTTCAATGTTCAAAAATTAACGAATAAATTGATCTTTGGAAGATATTCCTGTAGAGCGCTATGCGTAGAGTTGGAAGAGTGAAAAATAAAGGTCAGACGTACGTAGATTTGACAAATGCATAGGCTATACATTGTGCGCTACACTGAGTGAGTTTTCGGCGCAGCACATAATTCGTAGTAGGATTAATGTGCTGCCAGCTGGTTCAGTGAAATACATCTTCGTTACGCCGAAACAGTCATGTCTCTCCACTCTTTCCACTAGGTCGGCATAGGCTTCATCACGTATACCAAGGAGTCTTGGAGCGACGGCCTACAGAAAGTGAGGTCATGTAGACGACCTTAGGTCAGGCCAAGGTCGGCACGGTATTCATGATTGATGCAACCATCCCAAAATAAGTCGACATCCACTGTTCTTAACTCACTGCACGAAATGCACAAATTCCGTGATAGGAATTCGTGAATAATTGTGGCAGGGTTCGCAGGGGCTCGTATGGGTCTAAGAAACACCTCCAACAATATCACTCATTCAACGGTAATATCGTCACCCAACTCCAGATTTGGTTTTTATAGAAAGGGTTACAGAATGCCCATTAAATTTGAGCTCATCCTTAGAAGACAATCACATGCTAGTCAGTGACTGTCCCCATTGTTGTGTCCCCTCTCACCTGTGTAGCAGGTCCTATGAAGCTTTAGCTGCCTCGACACCCCACAGTGGGTGTAGTGCACATTCAATAGCAAAAGTGCGCAAGACTAAGAAATTAGAGAACATGGGATAGTAAGGCTGTTTGGTGCTTTTAGCCATCATGAAAATGCTGCAATCTGATGTTTAGGGCAAGTTCTCAATTGAATAAATGTTGCAAGAAAGAGGCTGGTACACATCTCGGCTTGCATTACCAATTGTGGTAGAACATGGGTGAAGCATTCACTAATAGATCAAAGGGGGCTTGGAAGCTTCAAAGCCCTTGATGGTGAAGTGAGAAGAGCTGAGGTAACTGGGACATGGGGCACTGACAACTATGTCTCATAAGCATATGGCTTTTACTGGGAACGAGAGGGCTCATAGGTAAAAAGAAATGAGATAATGGACACCTAGGTAAAAGGGGAGGGGAAGATGGGCCAAAGTGGGTTGACCGCTTATCTAAGCCACTTCCACTACCTGTTTAAATCACATCGTCCTCACAAGGTCAGTAATGAGGACTGTCCTCTTCACCCACATCTTCGTCATCATTAGGCAGCAGAATGATAACGCCTCGATGCCTGTAAACCTAGTGATAATGCCTAGGTCCCCCAGAAATCCTGACAGCAACAACAGCATGCAAGAAAGGCGTCGTATACAACGACGGATACTTGGTAAATCGCCTTTAATGAACACGTTGAATGAAAATGAAATCCAGGAAAGAACCCCATCACCAGTCAAAATGTGCAATCGGTGGAAATGGACTTTAAGTCAGACGGTGATCACTACATCTTACAGCATAAATGCATCAACGAGCTGCAGATAAATGAAGTTGAGGAAGAAGTTAGGAGTAGTGGCGTAGATGATAGTAGACTTAAACACTGCGATGCCACTATTACTTCGGCTTTTTGACTCGTCAAAAGAATGTTGGCCTACTCAAATTCTGCACCTCACAACACACAATTATTAGCCGCATCAACACTTGTCACCTTGTAGAACACACACGACTTACCCAAAATCGAAGTGATTCTGCTCTCTTCTGCCTCATTTGCAATTTAACCAACTCTTACGTCACAAAACGTCTTCTCAGCAAATATAGTGGTTGGGATTTGAGTTCGTTCTTCTGCACCAGAAGCGTTTGAATTAGTTTTTAAGAGGTGGAAGTTTCTCGTCAAGCTTCCAACAAGCAATTTGAAAAGCAGCTTTATGATGATGGACACATTACTTATCAAAGTGCATTTCTCTAGTCTTCGTGGCATGGAAATCGGAGGTTGTAGTGCCAAGGACTCTCAGCATCAAACACCTGTGATGACAATACAACTGATAACATCTGCATCAATTTAGAGAATTGTAAAAGGTTACCAAATAAGTGTCACCTACATGGGCTCGCTGAAGATTCGCGATGAAAAGCAGTTTGGCATTCCAGTGTTTGGCGGCCAACCTCACAAATCATTCGGCTACTGCTTAAGAGATCTGTACTTTTAATTTTTTTTAAATCGCGGACAAAGATGCTTCCCACAAATGTCTCTTGAAGACCAAACAGTTGCTGTTGCAGCAAATATGTCTAGTCGATACCGTTTGAAGAAGGTAATAAAACTTGAGGCATGGCAACGCAAGATCTCCTCTCACCAAAAAACCACCTGGCAGCCTTTGCGTTTGAATGAGATCTTGGTACTGCGGTAATTTTTTCATCCGCTTTTATTTTTACATCAGCTTAAATGATGATTTTCATCACCTTATGTCATCTGATGATAGCTTGGATTCAAGCGGTATGGAATCCTCTTCATCACGAAGTGGCTAAAGCTGCAAGGGAAAGTATTTACAAATTTCTCGCATTAGTCATTGTATTCACGTGCAGCCCAAAATGACACCGAAATGACACGACGCTGCTCCCTTTTTATTCATTTTGCCAGGGGTTGAGTTGCATCCAGCTTATTATCAAAGCTGAATGGAAGGGAAGGGGTAGACCATCTACCTATGTGCCCTTCTTTTCTCGCTAGACCTCTGGCCTTAGACGACGGTCGCTTAAGCAGAAGGGAGGGGGATCCATTAGAGTAGGCCGTCGAATATCCATTCAACGCAGCCTCAATTAACCCTCCAAAAAGGGCTTTAAAATGCTTGGCTATGGTGGTTAGTTGAGGCTAATTTTGTACTTTAGTTATAACTAAATGTGATTTCAAATCCTATGCCCTAAAAGCGCTTACCGTGTAGGTGATTAGTGTTGCTACTAGAGTTGAAATGTTGTAGTTCTCGGTTTTAACGGTGTCATCGACTCAAACGAGAAGCGTTTCATGCTCGAGCTACTGCGGTCGAATGATGGATCAATTTAGGGAGGGAGTGGGTGTTGAGGGAATGTAATTTGTGTCCTATGCTCTGTGTTGGGGATTGGTCTACCTCTCCGATGGATAGACATAATGAGATGAAGGACGGTGGTGTTTGTTAACCTGGCATAATTTTACTGCCAATCTCGGTCTCTTACTCTCCCCTGCAACTTCGGTTAGTAGGATCCACTTTGGTTGGCGCCAACTCATGGGTGTTTTATGTAGGAGTGAAGCCAATCGACGCATCATTGTGCTACGTGCTAGAGATGAGATTTGGATCCATATTCGAAAAAGGTGGTCTAGCGCATTTGGGGTTTTGATTGTTAGGTATCGATCGAGCCATTATGTTCCTACAAAAAGGAATTTTGAGATGTGAACTGACCTGTGGGCCTTGAATATGCCATGAAACATGGACCTAACTCTGCCAGACATTGCCTCTGACCGCTTTGATGGATTAAGCAACGCAATCGCTTATGCATGTGATTAATCGCCCCGTGTGGACGCCCGCCTCCAAAGCGGTGGGAGCGAGGCAGTACATTGTGTTGTTGAAAAAAGAAAAGGATAACAAATGATGAGACTGAGTTGAGCGAACTCCCATGTCTTTAATGGAAAGGCTCAACTCCTACCCGTCTTTCCCCATGCACGGTCGCATTTGTCTTCCTGGATAAATATTGCAAATTTGATGGCATAACCGCATAAGTGTTAACCATTAGACCTTTGATTAGCTACAATCTGATCATTGAATTCAAAATCGACGTGTGATGTCGAATAGTGCCCTAAATCCGGTCTGAAACCTTTAAAAGTTTAACGCGAGCTGTAAAGCAGCTGGAATTGAGTTACGACCAAATTGTTTGACCGTATTTGCCCTATAAATAACTAAATAACCTTCCAAGTGGACTAGATGGTAACATCACCTGTAGGGCGCCTATCTTTCATCCAAAGGCCATTTTAAATGTGCTCTCTACTTCCGAAACGACTTACTACTAAATTATTTTTGGAAAGAATGCTAACTCTGGACTTCACTCGCCTATGCCACATCGCTCGAAGCACCATCGAGCCTTACCATCCAACATGCTCGCTGCAGTCTTGTTATTCAAGTCGCATTCATCGTGGTTTCGAATAAGCTACCTCATAATCAGCATTATGGAATCAGCCTGCTCTCATTTCGTTCTTACAATCAGACTAATCGCGTACAAAACATGTGCATTATTGCAAAATGTAAATGCAGATGGATGTTTGGAAGAGGCACTTATTCACTCAGCGCTCTCGAACCTTGCGGTGGATAACGGGTCCATGTGTGAGCTGAGCGATTCTCCTGACAACAAAGTCACCATAATTTGAAGGAGGAAGAGCCTTAGATTGAGGTAAATGTAAACTACAACAAGGCTTTTGCACCTCACTGATGAGGCCTTGTTAGGAGGCCCGTAACTCTACCGCTAAATTTTTAATTATTCGCAAGCCACAATTGATTAGTTTTCCTTTTCTCCTCTTAATCATTTATGTTGTAGCAACTAAGTTACTGAAGCTTAGTCAGTAGTAATCCACATTGCACATGTACTTACAGCGAAGAACTCATAAAATGCGACCGATGGCAAGTGTGTCCAATTCGCTATGCTCTGTACAAAAGCGTAGGGAATGCGAATATTTGTCGCAGCTGATAGTACACTCTGAACCTGTCTTTTTGGCAAATGATATAAAAATTGCATTAAATTTTACCTGTTCATCAGAGCCTTAATAACTTTTTTGGCGCAGTTAATGCTTGGCGCATTTTAAATGCCAGTTATTTTGACGAAGATTGCGTTTGCCACTGAGCTACACTAAGTGGAGCGTGGATGAAAGAATGTCGACTCCAAGAGAGAAGTGACGCCAATTCCACTATCCTGTTCCATTAGACAATGAGGATGGGAGGCGCTTGATGGACGTAAGTGAGCCTCGTGGCCAACTGTGGCTTCTGACAGACGCTGCACGTGTATGCGCTTCCATCACAAAGCTCTTGTGTATCATGGAACACTCTCCTCAAGTAAGAAGCATGGTCAAAGAGTCTTATGTGCACACTTGCGAAATCTTGGATTGGAATGAACTAAAGAGAGATTGATTTAGTGATCATAAGACAGTGTGACACACACTATATCTTACTGCAAGAATAACTCAGAGGACATTTGTTTGGGTGATATGCAAGGTATGCAAGTTGGAAAGGGAAACCTCATTCAAACTAACACCCAATCTTTGTCAGACCAACATATAGCTTCGAATGATGTTATAATGGGGGGAGTTAGGTGGATACTCCTGCTCTGCCGTCGCGGCATCCCTTCCCTCAAGACTGAGCAAAGCCAAAAGTCACTCGTTAGCGTCTTTATGGCGACCAAGTTGCAGGGAGTTGCAGACTACTTCAGAGCATCAAAAGCCACCACCAAATTAGCTTTATTACGTCGATGTCTACTCACCGGACTTAATTAAATCAAACACACTTGACACAGAGTAGACGACTCTGTCGTTGCCACTGTCACTCGAATTGCCTTCTATACCATACGCTTTTCAAAGTAATCCAAGAACACTGAGTCAACACAGTAACTTAATCTTTCAATCAACACACGGGCCGAGATCATTGACGCGCCGATGCGAATGCAACGCCAGTGGCCCTGTCACCATGAGATGCTAATGAACGGCATTGAAGTAGATGTATTTATCATAATTCTTAATCCCATATTTAGCCCGACGAGGGCCAAGTGACCACCTCTGTTTAATTCGATGGTTTTAACATCGAGATCATTCACGCTGCAACCTTCAGAAGAGGCACCACACAAATGTAGTTAGTCCGCACTATGGATGCCACTTTCAAAGAATCAGGTGCTTCTGGATGTTGCTGAGTGCCAAACATGGAGCATTTTAGTTTGGAAGTATTCGCCTTCAATTTCGTCAGTTAATCAGTTGCAAGCTCTCATGAGTCCGACTATACAAGCCTCATCGACCAATGAGATGAGGGTGTTAGGTCACTCACATTTGCACAATCTATCTTCATGCCTGAAATGAGCTCAACAGATCATGTGTTCTCTTCATCATAGTTAGAAAATGGCAACTGGATGCTTTCGGATGGGCAGCTAATAACGAGTGAGAGAGGGGTCATTTTAAAACGTAGTCTGCTTTGTTAGCAGTAAAAGAGAAAAGCTCAGAATCTTAAAGTTGTGCGCAGATGAATACACACATCGGTATAAGCCAGAGTGATGCTGGTGTCGCGGCCCAAAGGCAACACTTAATACTCATTTGGCTATTCACAACCTGCTTTTAAACCCTCTTAGATCGACATCATAAGTGGCTGCCTGTGAGTATCCTCTCAATCTTTCGACATACCCTTTTAATTGCCCTAGGTGGCATTGTGCCACCCTAGGCTTTGGAATGGGAGGGATTGGCGGCACAGCCCACAAGTCCATCCCACCAGGCTGGTGAGGCAGATGTGGTTTCTATTTCATAGCTATTATTAGATCGCATAGTCGACCTATCGACGTTCTTACCTTGTGAGGATCAAGCGTTTGTAACAGATTCGAATTAGGCATCCTGCCAGTGACAATGTTTTGTTGCTTTCTAACTATAGGTTATTTGGTAAATGCCAGCACGCAACCTGTCACATTCACATTTGCCTCTGTCAAGGCAGTTAACCTTGAAGTTTCTACAGATGAGGTGAACTCGTGGTGCCACACTTTGCTATGAATTCCTTTTGAGTGTTCTTTTTTGATTGCGCGATGGATCTTCCTGCAATATTTAGAAGGCGTTCACGAGAACGCCGTCTCTTCAGAAAATAGTTGCGGCTAGTCAAGCACTCGAAGGCATGTCGTATTGCTGTAAGAGATCGCACGATCTCACACTCACTGTCTCATCCTTGTCCTCTTCTATAAATACAAGTAGAAAGTTGTCTGAACTTAACTCTAAACAATCGAATTTAGGGTAGCTCAAATGACTCTAATGGGAACCGACGGGAGGCGCACTAGATTTTGCCAATATTTAAAGGTGAATCAGCCAACAAAAGTGAGTCTTTCTAGCTTTTACCGCCTAAAAAGTGTCTATTCGATGCATTAAACCTTTATAACTCCATTTGTTTTATAAAAACACAACTCTGACCATGTAAAAGTGTTAAAAGTTTTGTCAACTTGCTAGGCAAGAGATGAATCTGCTATTATCAAGATGGACTCAGAGATTGGCTGTGACCGACTGTTTGGTCATTTGATCCCTCTGATGCGTATCTTTTTTGGCGAGGGTCGTTGGAGTCAAACAGATGCAACAACAGGGTGGCAACTACTTCATCAGCGCTATCGGAAGCCAGACTGGAAGTGTCTATGCAAACAACTGCTAGGGTTAGTCTTGTGTTAGATCGTTCAAATTAAGCTTTTGGAGAACAGAAAACACAGGCGTTTAATCGTTCTTCTCGGGTGATAAAACTGTTACATAATACCGGTCCCTTAAGTGTGAAACCTGGCTCACAACCGACTGTCTGCCTAGAAGTGACTTTCTCGTGATGACTGATACATTAAAGCCAAAGCCGTTCGTTCTTCGTCGAAGCGTTGAGGTAAGAGTAGCAGCCATATGACATGTAGAGCAGCTGAGGATGAGAGGGTCTACGGGCACGACTCAGCTGTCATTCCGCCTACGGAGAGTGAAATAAAGGGTTCGATAGAACCGACTTAGCTAAAAGAAAGAATTGTAATAGAGCAGATACTGCCGTTTGCTATGAGACAAGCATGGTTCGATTAAATGTACTCCGAGCCACTGGACTCCTCCTTTTATAAAAGGACAATTTTCAAACAGGTACAAATGTTTCCTTTGGCTACAGAGGAAAGTGCTGTTGTATAGGTTCCGTTATGCGATGACGGCGAGGTAAGTGAAAGGCACATCACCGCAGTCATTCACGAAATGGCGAAATTCCCATACAAATCTCATTTCCAGCTTGATTACCCATTTAATTTGCTACGCCCCTTTCCCTTCCTTGGATTTTACCTCTTTACACTAGAGTGATGCATGGAGTAATTATTAAGACACTAAAGCTCTCATTTTTACTCCCCGTGGATACCGTGGCTTCCTCTCTGGTATTTAGATGGCTCTTGATGTAAACCCCTTTAATTCGCATCGCAGGTGGCCCCGAATACTTACATAGTAGCTGTAGCGGGCAACAAAACCTGTGCTATTGTGAGGACAGCACGCGTTGCTCCATGATCTATGTAGCTTCAATCGTCCCTCGATCACCAAGTGCTGACGCATCCCCCATGCGATGCTTAGGCGGATTTCATACCTTCTAAATGATATGATATTTGCTGAAGAGGGTTGGGGTTAGTCCTGATGAGCCACCAAATTTTATGTTGTGGTTTTGTTCTAAAGTAAATCAGTGTCGTCAAATACTGTGGCGGCGAGTGACGAATGCGTATAAGGAATTTAAAATTTGCTCTGCGTTGCTGTTAAATGTGCGGTACCTTGCCGGAAAAGATCGAAGTGAAACCTTCACGCAAAAGGGCCCTATTGGTTTCATTTTATGAGGAGATTGTTTTCATCTTTGCAGCAAAAACATTTTTCTTCCTTAATCTTAAGGCTTTGCTTTCAAGCTCTCCGTTTTTTCCCTTTTTACAAATACGTATCTCCTGTTTTGATAGCCTAGAGTTAGTCGTTGCCTTTAACATCTAAGACGAAGTATCTGCAACAAAATGACTGCTTAAAAGTCAAACCATGGAACCTGAAAACCAGTGCATAAGCTACTCATGTATTACCTGTAATCAAAGGATCCTTGGCCCGAATTTCGACCGACATTGCTTTCGCCATCATAGCAAGGCTTTTGGCGTTCTTTGCTCCCATCTTTCGCTTCTAAGCTTTTAGTTTTGTCTACAGTTACAAATACATGTTCAACTTTTGGATTAACTCAAGTCAGTTTCTACCCTTGGCCTCAGAATGGGCGTACCTACGGGAGTTGGAAAAATTAAAAGGCAATTTATGGAGTTAGAAAATCAGTTACAATATGACTAACGACTTTTCTTTTGATAGCTCAGCAAACTAGGCTGCTATGCCTCTCGATTGCCTATTCTCTTGTGCACGTTGGTGTTTTTTCGGTTAATTTACGCTGAAGACACCTCATTTTTCCCACGGATGATACGCCGAGCACCAGTGTTGCAGTTAGAGAGATGCAAGCATTTATTCGGGTCCTGCTCAACCAAATCAGTGCAACGTTGAATGCCAATAGAATTCAAAATGCACTTCTTTTTTCCCTCATTATCTGCATTCATTTTTACTGACCCAGTTAGTGGCTTGCGATGCATTTAACAGATAACATCTCCACTGCACTGTTTCATGACACTAAAGACGTCTTTGGTATGATAAAGAGATAAAAATGTATTATCGTAGTAGGGATTGCGCTAGAGTTTACAGGCATGGCCTAGAGATCACGTCGCACATCCGACAAACAGTCAGCCATCACGAAGTGGTTGATGCTAAAGGTAAAAACGATCACGAATAATCGCGCAGACCATTAATATTTCTACTTTCGCTTAAAAAAGCCATCGAAACGATGCGTCGTTTTTCCTCCTTATCATTTGACCAGGGTTTGAGTTTCGTCCAGCTTGATGGCAGTGCTGAGGGGAAGGAATGGGTGTGTCGGCCATCGGCTGTGCCCTTCACTCCTCCTAAGATTGCCACCTTGAAGTAAAGGGAGGGCGATCCGTTAGAGTTGGCTGTCGAATGCCAATACAATGTGGTCTTAATTAACTTTCCGGAAGCAGCTATGCAACGCTGAATCGGTGATTGATTGCTGTATTCCAGTTATCTTAAAGGGTTTAACTTGTAGGTCATTTGTGCTGACACTAGAGTTGAACTGTTGTAGTGTTCGGTTTTAGCGATGTCGTCAACTCAAACGAGAAGCGCTTCATGCTCGAGCTACTGCGGTCGAATGATGGATCAATTTAGAGAGGAGGTGGGTGTAGAGGGCATGCGAAACTTGTTCCATGCTCTGTGTAGGGGTTAGCTCTCCTCTTCCGATGGAAAGACATTATGGGACGAAGGGCTGTGGTGTTTGTTTTCTTAGCAGAAATTCATTGCTTTCTCTCTCTCCCCCTCAACTTCATTTGCTAGAACCCAGTTCAGTTGACACCAATCCATGAATGTTTTAGGTAGAAGTGAGGCCAATTGGAGCAGTATTGAGCTGCTTGTTGGCAATGAGATTCGTGTCCAAATGTGAGAAGGGTTTTTAGTGCGTTTGAGGTTTTGGCTGTAAGGTACTGAATTAGCTATTTCGTCCATGCAAAAGGGGATTTCGGGAGGTACATTGACCAATGGGCTTTGAAAGTGACATTAAAAGTTGACCTAACTTTGCTAGACATTAATATGAACCGCTTCGATGGGTTAAGCATCGTCATCGCTTCTGCACGTGATACATCGACCTGTGTAGACCCTCGCCTACAGAACGGTTAAAGCAAGGGAATAGGCTGTTCTGTTGCGAGAGGAAGAAGTAGAAGAATGCGAACGATGGTGTTTAGTTGAATGAGTTCCCATGTCTTTAATGGGATTACACGACGTCCACCTCCCTTCCTGCCTGCATGATCACATTTGTTTTCTGTGAAAGGTGTCAACTATTAGACCTTTGATTGACTACAATCTGGCAATCGAAATCAAGATCCGCGTGTGATGTTGAGCTGTGCCCTACACCCGACCTGAAACATTTTCAGTTCTACTCTGAGCTGTAAAATAGTTGGAAATGAGTTACGACCGAATCGTTTGATCATGATCGCACCAAAAAAACTAACTAACCATTTGTATTGACTCGATGGCGCCATCTGCTCTAGGCTCCTATCACTCAACCACAAGCCATTTTTTTTAAATCTAAGTTATGCACAATTGTTGTTATTAAAACACCAACATTACAGCTATTAAATGAAAGAAAACCAAGGTCAGTCCGCAGACACTTCACAGAGAAGGCGAATAATTCTCATGGTCAGCTCTACATATTTCCTCGTATTCTCGCCATCACCATCTTGCTTTGAGTCCGTTTTAGCAGCAAGCTGGCTTTCGAGCATCTTCGCCATCGCCCTAACTTGCTGCTTTAGCTCGGACAGCATATCACTACCTTCTCCTAAAGGGGTTTGCTCCAACGCTACTACTGTCTGTTGGCTAGTTTAGGCGACTCAATTGTTGACAATTAGTCACTACATACCAATTGCTGTCCATAAAAAAATTCATTTAACAACTTAATGCCTGACCAACCTGAGTCCCCGTCAAATTGATTCTACGCGCCAATCCTTCGCGTTCATCTGCATTGAGGTACTTTTTCTGGTTATAGCATTTGACCATCTCACGAATTTAATACGGGGTAAAGAGAACCCTGCGTCTGCCTTGTCTCTGTGCCTCTGATAACGCCTGGCTTGTCTGGTGCATTCCGCATTTGGCAGTGTAAATAGGTTTGAATCAGGAATTGACATGTTAGCAGCAAGCTGCTGGAGAAGAAGGTAATTTGGTACTGAGAAAACGCTTTCCAGAAGTTAATGATATCCACTTGGCGTTGGAAATGGTTGCTGCACCTGTTGACGTAACCTCGATGACGTGTCGAATAGGAGAGGGTTCGGCGTTGGTAAGGTCGTCAACGTAGCATCAGTTTTAGGTTGCCCTGAGCTTGTACCTTGCTTTGTAGGCAAAGACAAGTCGATGCAGGATGGCTGTTGTAGTGCAGGCTTCAGGGTGCTAGACGATTGAGGACTGCGTAGGGGAAATACAGGCGCTGACCCTAATGCGCCCGATTTACTGGAGGTAGCCTCATTAATTTTCTGCCGTTTCGGTGGCAAAAGACTCAGTTGGTTTTGTTCATCTTCATCGTTGTTCCGTGGCAAGTACATGGGGGGAGGATTGGGTCTTAAAAGCACAGGAGATTTAGTCAGAGCAGACACCGTCTCTTCTCTTCTTTGTGAAGTAAGAAGTGCTGTTTGTTGTGTTTGCTGTTGTACGGTAGATAACATAGACGATAAGGCGGATTGTTGAGGATCCGAGTTTGTTCCTCCCTTGAATACAACTGGGTGTTCCGCATTAGGTGCACCTGCAAAAACAAAACGAATGGAATAAAAACACGTGCGTCTGCATGAAACTAGATATTATCTCCATATTTGTTAGGGTCAAGGGCTTATTCATGTCGAGTGTGCTATTCTCAGCATGCGATTGGTCCTGTTTGATCTCAAACCTCCTGGCTCGACTAAATGCAAATACGTGGTCATTGGGACAGCAAATGAGTCCATCAAAACTCATGGCGATAGCTGGACGAAAATTGGTGATAAAAGTACAAAAGCTATAGACACAAAGGTGTGCAAACACGGGTGAATATAGAGAGTGACAAAATAATTAGGTGGACAGTACCATTTGCTTGTAGCGCTGCGAGAATTTGGAGTTGTTCGGGATCTATGAGGTCCAAAAAACTTCGCACTGTAAAGTTGGACATGATGCACTTGTGATCGCACAGTTCTGCGCTGTTTCTTCGACTGAATTACTTGCCATATTTATAGTCTATGAGAACCAATAAAACCCCTAATCACGGGTCAGACCAATAGGATTCGTGAGTCTTTGAACATGTCGATTGTTTTGAAGGGGGGAGGCTTACGTGATTTTTTTTAAATTTCGGCCTCAAAGGCTCTGTATTTTGACGCTTAATTTGCTTTTACTTTGAGTCTTCCTACTTTTGCCTCATCGACTGACTGTGATATCCTTTTTTCCTGTCGTCCTAATGATAATTCTTTGAAGCCGGAACGAATGAACCTTGGTGTGTGGGTCATCAGCAACTGTGCACATTAATGAATAGGCTGTAAAGATGCAAATTAATCAAGCTTTTATCCAAATGGCTACAATGCATTCATTGTTAAAACATGGGCTCACATCGAATTGGCCTTTCACGATACTAGAGCCAAGTAGATCTTTCTATAAAATCTCTGTTGTTCAAGATTTGAAATTTTCCTGAATGTTGAAGATGAGTAAGGAAGGTTCTAAAGATCTGTGTTTAGTGGTGCAAACGCTTTACTAGAAACCATTCCAGACAATACGCGGAGGTGAAATGCCTTGGCAATTTGGGTAGGTAACTTTGCATTTATATGCATCCTTTCTACACAGTAGAAAAGGAAATGAAGGGCAGTTACAAATACTTTCTTGCTAAAAATGATAAGTGATTTGTAAACCATGCTGGGGTAAAAGTTTACACGGCCCAAGTGGATAGTTAGAAAGAGCTAAAAGAGAATTATCGTTTCGAGGAGTGAATAAAAACACTCAGGGCAGCCCTTAGGCCATAAAAATCAACGTAAAGAGTTAAATTGCAATTAAACTTAAGGCGCTTTTGTTATCTTAAGGCATATTTTTTCCTCACCGGGTCAGATCTTAATACCTAAAGGAAAAAATCGGCAAAAAATCGAAAAAAGCAGTGATTTTCTCACTCTCAACCATTCATTATGAACGTCAAGATCTGCTTTGGGTAAAAGGCTATTTTAATGGCAAATTTTAAATTATAAAAGCGGGAGAAAATCCAAAAGGAACTAAAAAGAGGTTGACTTCTAGATAGTCTTAATTTGAGGATGTATACAATCACTTCGACATAAACAGAGGCAACCGTAACACTTTGAATGGCTTCCCCACTAATTAAAATTCTTCTCAACTAAGATTAGTTCTAAGTACATCATGGGATCAATTCCGAGTAGCCTTAGATCGAACTCAAGGCCATGATGGTGTTTGATAGCGGGTTTCTGGGGTAGGAAAATCTTTTTTGTTAAATGAGGTAAATTGATGCTCGTTTCTCCGTCTAAAGTCTAAAAACGCTACCAGGTTATTTAGGAACTTCTTGAAGATAATCCCTTTACTAATCGCGTCTTTAGGCTGGAAGTAATGCCATCTTGGTGATCGAGTAGAATTAGTTGTCATCCTGGTGGCTCGGTGCGTCCAGGGCTGAAGTTATTTCTATTTGGTCGCATTTTATGGTCTTTAATGTATTTTCAGGGTTTTCTTTTCCCCAATCTTTTATTAATATGCTTTCCTGAATCATTCAGTAGTTGCTTCTGTTACTTCTCATCGCGAATGCGTCTAAATTCTGCTACTCGGTTCCACCTAGAGACGCTTATTTGCAGTAATGTTGAAATCAATCGCCGAAAACACCTTTTAAAAGGTCGATTTCATTAGCGAACCGTGAGTATGATAGGTGTTGATTTACATTGTGTTTTATATCTTTTTTTCCATAAAATTTGGCACCTTTTGGCTAAACGTGCCTTTTCGGCTCTATTTTGACCTGTGAAGGCGCTATGGAACTGTGACCCCTAACTGTGGCACCTCAACTCCTCTCTTTCTAGCTGTGGTATCTGCTATGGATGAAATAACGGAGTGCCACAACGCGAACCACCCAACGAGCAGCTTCAATCCAATCATAAATTGCACTCTTCTGGTTCCAGTTCGAGAGGGTGGAAGCCAACACTTATGTCAACCTTCCTAGGTAGTAACCCTGACACCCTACCAGGTGCTGAAACCAACCCCCAGCCCTAGCTGCATTCCAATAAAAAGAGGAACATTCCACCAAGATTAAGTAGTGAGTGTATCTTCTAAAATGAGAGGCGTAACATAGATGAACAATAAAAAATAAAGTAAAGGAAAGGAGAAAGGCAAAAAGCCAACTCGAAAAATGCAAGGCGTCGAAGTGTTGCTCTCTACACCAGTTTTTAATGTGCGAAGGCAAATGTGAATGAAAAAAGGGAGTTGTTTCGAAAGGTGGCATCTGAAGTTCTGGGTGTGAAGGCATCTCTCTCCGCTACTTCGCCTGCAACACCTCTTCATACTGCTTGCGGAAACAGTTTCCTATGGGAAGAAGTCCAGGCAGCGTTGTTAATATGGTTCCTACATGTAAGGCTCCTAAAGAACGCAAAAATCTCCAGAGATCGTCATTTGTGTCAAAATAACTACTGTTAACGACGTAATGTCGTGCTCAATCGTTGGAAATGGGTCTGACTCATGAGGGATGAAGTCATGCCAGCATAGCATTGTCCACGAATTAAGCCTGAAAAGTCTTCTACAACTCTGAGCGATAATCTATAACGAAACTTGAGGCCTAAACAATGATGATGACTTTCACAGCCAGTCATCAAACTATCCAAACTAAGGCTTTCGCATAATCTGACGTTCGTAATCAGGTCTGTCTGCGGCTTCGCCATCCTGTAACACGCAGAATCGGACACCTCCGTTTTCATGGCACTGCGGTCAGTGTCATGCGAATCACAGCAACAAATGCAACACCTGTGGCGCAATGAAGAAAGAGTACACAAAAATAATAATTTACGTGTAAACATACATGGCCGGTGAATTCGGTGTCGGGTTTGTTGATTATGTGCATGAGGAAGTACCTACAAAACGCAGATATGTTTGCATTAATTGGTGGAGATAGAGCACAACGCGTATCCCTCCATGTGTCACATGACCTCAAAGGGTGAGAAAATTAACTGTGCGATCAAAAATGAAACGCATCAATTCAAAACCTATCTAATTAGCATATAATCCAACACACATTGAATGGTAAGAATATGAGGCCAATGGTACTTCAGAGAACACAAAAATCGATGTCAAGCGCTACCCGCTCCCCCTTCCCCTCCCTCCATAATTTTGACGACAATCAGACTGGGAGGAGAACTGAGTGTCCCTCAATTCTAATAGTGAGCTAACTGGTTATTAGTCACGATAACATGGAGCTTAGACGGATTAGACTGAACAGACGGTTCAACCCTTACGTTTTGGGGACTGTGCGTTCGGTCGAATCGGCTAAGCCTTGATAATCCTGCTCGTGGAGTCAAACAAACGTACAAGTAGTTGGCGGAATTGTGTTCGCGTTCTACGTGTTGATCAAAGCCATGTATAGTGGCATCGAAGTACCCCTTCTCGATACCACAGATAAAGCACTTGGACTCCAAGTCCTCCCGCACTTGCTCTGACTGATCTCGCAGGTCGCCAAAGTCGTCGATGATGAGACCTGCAAAAAAGAGAAGGACAAGGTTGTACACTCAATTTTAAAAATTATTTTTAATCAAGAGCTTTGAGCATCATCTAGCACTATTGCCATTCCCAAAAACTAAGTTGCATAGGTCTGGTCATCGACCTCGCAGATTTCCAGTGATGACTGCCAGTCCCTCAATGCATCCACAAAGGTTCCATCTATACTTATTCACGCCTTATTAATAGGAGTAAAAACCCTGACTTTGTCTGCTGGATCCTAATCCCAACTTTAGCAAAAGGGGTAACTCGAAGGTCGGCGGGTGGGTATAGGCAAATACATTCCTGCAGTCGGCAGACCCATCCTTAGGGAGGGGGCGGCTCGGACACTGCATCCCTTTTGGCGTGTCAGTCTTAAAACAAACAGCGAGACCGGTGCATGAAGGAGGTTTCGATGAGTGCTAACCCTTTAAATGAAAGGCATCAGGAGAGCTGTTAGACATGCCCACAGTATTAGAGGCCATACCGAATGGCATTTTACCATAGCAAGACATCGTACCTTTACCCGAAAAGAGGCACTTCTAATTAGCCAAGGGGTCCGATTCGTATACACGTTGTTCTGATAAAAGCTCCACCATTCTTGTAGCACCAAGACAGCAGAAAACGCCTTTCGACATAATTTTCAAATGGCGCGGCTGTAATTGCCTCGTGAAAATGGAGGCTTCAGTAGACAATTTTCCACTCAATTAATCAGTGCGATTGAAGCCAAACCTCTGCTTCTACATAAGATGAGCAATTATTTGATAAATGCGGAGGACAACAAGACATCCAATTGGTTCCACCACAATTATCAAAGTGAATTTAATGTAGCAAAAACTTGTGGAGGAAAACCACATCAAACCTGGATAGACAGCAAAGCGCCAATGAGACAGGGCAGCTTGAATCTATTTATGAATAAAAATGGTCAAAACTTCAAAAGCCTGTACTTTTCGCCCAGTAATCCAATCAAAACAAGAGTGCAGAGGCATAAACCTTGAATAATCGTGAGGATGATGATAATGACAACGAAGAAGAATGACATGTCAAAGAGGATCCGCAGCGCATCATGAGCATCACGGTCGGGCGGTTCAATCTTATCGCCAATTCCACCATCCGCTCGTAGACCCGTGTGGAGGTGGAAGTCGAAATACTGGAGAGCAGGAAAAGGGAGAGAGCAAATAGCGTCTGTTATGCCAAGAAAACAAGAAACGAGGAGTGTGGTAATGAAATTACTCACAGTCAACATGTCGTTACACTTGTATTCCTTCTCTCCGTCCTCCTCTTTAGTGTAGAATTTGCGGAATAGGTTGAACGCAATGACAGTGTAAAGGTAGATCACAACTGAATGTAACATGACTGTCAGTACGAGCTGAAATAGACAGGCATTTGTTAAGTTAACAGCCATCAAAGTCAGGAGTTCTTAGAAAGTTCCAGAAGGATAAAAGTAGTGGGCAGCTGCTCAATCGCTTTCGGAGGCTCTCAGACTCGGCTTTTCGCCGTCAGCAGGTTACCCGCGAACTAAATTTTAAAGGAGTTTGTTATCTTGACACGAACCTCTCAGGTCTATGGACCGAAGTCTACCTCTCTCAGCCAATGGAAGCATCAATTGTAGTTTGTGACTACCGCTGCTATGCTCCGAATGCTAAAGCCTCAAACTCAGATATTTAGCTTCGCGCTTAGCAAACGACCAAACTCATGTCGGCCAAAGTCACACCCCCGTGGCTGGATTTGCATTACTAGGTAATGACCCAATCACGTTAGGTTGGTAAGCCAGTTTTGAGTAAAAACTCACGTTAGTCCTGGGTCATCATCTACTACACCCACAACCCCGTAAACGTGGGGCAACAGGTTCGGACAGGGTATCACGTGGCCATTACATCTGAGAAGGTAAGGCCAAAAAACACAAATACGGTCGCAACCACCACGTTCAAATGCCTAAATGCCAAAATATCGCGGCTTCTGATTACATGCGACAAATAAAGCGAAGCATGGCTAAGCCAAAATCTCGTAGATAGGCGCACTGGGAGGCTTAAGGATGCGCTATGCAATTGCAATTCCTTTAAACAGTAATTTAAAAATGGCTCTTTAAGTGAGTTTGACTATGTCAATGACTACTTAAGTGAGGTTAGGCTACCCAATGTTGGTATATCGAAAAGATTAGGCCTGATAGTCAGTCCAAACACCTCAAAGGGTTGGAATCCCACTAAATTAGTCATGCCTTACGCGATGAATGTTGCCAAGCGGAAATCAGCTAATTATCTACGGCAAATGCTTAGGTCACACTAAGTTCAGTTGGATCGCATGGAAGCAGATGGCTGTCGTGTTGCCTGAATGATGTCACCAAACACAACAGTGACTCCGTTAGGTCATCGTCTTTATGACCTACATTCGGCTCACTTTGGTTACCACGTGATTAGCCTTATTGAAGAATAGGGGAATAGGCCTAATAGCTGCCCCTCAGTTTTAATGGGATAAAATTCTGTACAGGTCTCACAGAATGCTAATGAATCTCAAAACTGTATCGACTACTCAAAAGTGGGTGCTGCAAGGGACAGAGTATGAGCAAATTCATAATGACGAGACTTTCACTAGGGATTGTTTTTGCTGAAGTCGAACGCATGTGTACATATGGCTCTAGCAGCCTAAGACTCAAGAGGGATGAATACATTCGGTAAGGGATCGAACTAAGACTACTGACATGAGTCAGAGGTCAGCTCACCTGACGATGCAAATATGGCGTGTTACAGTCACTTCTACCAATGAGATAAGGCAAAACCTGTGCTGATAAAATTCTACTACCAAACTCTACTGCCACTTAGTAGGTAGTAGTTCCAAGTTGTGCGCCAAATACTGATCTCAGCGCTACCCCTCCACATTCGCAAAATTTGATGCAAAACAGACTCAATCAACCTAACCCTTCTCTATTGCTATTAAGATGAAGGCATGGCGTTGTTAAGAAAGCAAACGCCCCCTTCGCCCGAAACGTATGCTGAAATAAACTTCTATTGCTGCGACTTTGCTCTTCCTTCAATTGCTTCCATGCGTAAACTCAAGTGGTAAGGAAACATGAAAACGAAACGACAATTCGTCACAAAATTTCGGGCATTTACAAGATCCGAAGTAAATATTTTAGGAGGAGGGACATGATTTGATCCCCACAACTCGGTGTCATTTAATAAACAATGCAATGATCAAGGCACCGCGATGGAAGTTCTTATTTGACAGAACTTCCTTGTCTCTCTACACGTACGTCTCTTGTTTTTGCTGGTAGAGCAGAGGCTGGATTTGGAGTTCATGCTGTCTTAAGTCCTGCATCGCCCATGTAATTGGAAATGAAGTGAATTTCAATTGTAATATCCTCCCCTCAGTAATAGTCTAGCAACGGTTTTTCTTCCTCCTCACCTCTTTTGCTTATGCTACTTCTGCCCTCGTTGTGGTGTTTCACGTACAGCGGATAGAAGGGAGATGTGACACCTCAGCTTAGTAGGAAGACTTACCTAGAGTAGGCGATGCTGGACCCGATGCTGGTTACTGTACCCAAAACCATCATTCGCAGCAACGGCATCGACACCGTCATCCACTTCCACATCGTTGGCATCAGTAAAATCGACTGAAAAGGGTTCAAACTTGAGGATTTTAAGCATCCTTCTACGTGGGTGGATCAAAAGGCACTGATGTGAAAGAGAACCTGCCTCCCGTGTGTGAGTGCCCAAAAAGACGTGTTGTGGTCAGCTAATGAGCCTTGCACAAATTCATCGCTAGTGAACTGAAGGCAAATGAGGCCAAATAAACATTTCATTTTCAGTCCTATCAAGACATTTTTAGAGTCGTTAGTCGTCACACGCAGAACGTTCAGCAGGATTTCCACAGCTCAAATAACAACCCCATTTTACCACATTGATAAAAGGTCTGCTTGATTACTTCCTGGTGCTGCTTCATCAATGGATGTCAAGCCAGAGCTGGCAAATGTTTTAACAACTGAGATGAGTCCATTATAATTGCGGAATGCGATTGCAGCGCCAAGCTACCAACTTACCTCCGTTCCATTCGAAGACGATTATGAACGGCCGCACACCAAAAGTGGTCTCAATTTGCCCATCTCCTTTTGACTTAGGTACAACAGTAATGAGTAGGCGATATGCTCTTAATGAATTTTCTATCTGCAAAACAAATTTTTTTCTGGCTCATGAGAAAGCGACAGCGATTTTGAAAAGGAAGAGGAAAATGAGTGGATTGTATTGGCAGGAGCATCTCACGAGGGCGTTGGCGATGACACTTTAGACTTTAATTTCGACTAGACCATATCGTTTCGAATGGATCATTGTCCAATGCGAACAATGCCATCATCCAATAGCATTGGATTTTAACTACCATCACAAATGTTTTTCAAATAATGCATGATTCAATCCTTCTGGGCACTTTTATTTTAATCAACACTTCATCTGTCGAATCGGACTTAAGGCTCTCATTCTGTCTTTGATAACTTGCAAAGTCTTCTGTGTTTGGTCACCCTTTGTGCGTCGTAGACCGCCGCGGAAGGACAAGAGTTGGGGCAAAAATATGATACGAGGCAGAGTGGCCTCAATCCCAAAAATAATTTCTGCTAAGCTTTTTATGTCCAGCTGCATATTAAATTCCTTTCACAATTTTATGTGAGTTTCGCTTTAATTCTCATCTTCCGATGGAACTCAGATCCAGGCTCCTGTTTTTTGCCACCTCATTAGCTCCTTGGAAGTCGACATCACCCAGTCACCGTAACATCCCGAACTGTTTGGAGCATTAGCCGATCAGCCAACGTGCCACAAAACTTGTAGGCACATGTGGTGCTCTGCTTTGTTCAGTCGTGCTTGCTGGAGATCTGGACGCCTTCAGACGCGAAAAGATTTGCCGCTGCATGCTAGCTGCAGATAGCGAAAACGTTCTCGTGTTCTGTGCAGAATTTTTGCATAGAGAGCGGATTGCAGAGCAGTGCAGAGGTGTAAAATGTGTGTTGAATGCAAAGGTCCGATGTTGGACAACGAAAACTGGAAGCCTTGTTATCTGAAGACGAGAAAGCAGGAGAATGTAATTGCAACAACAGTGAGGAAACACGCATCAGTGACAATAAAATAGCAAGGATGCGTTTGGAGTCGGCTTATTTCATATTGACGGAGTCGCCAGTCGCCTTAGCTGTATATTGACATTTCATTCCTAGCAGTTGTCAACAGTGCTGTAATCCCAACTCCATTCGCACTCCATCTTTTCATTTATTCCACTAGTCGCAGTTCCCACCATAGCAGGTCTGCTAGCCACGAGCCTCACTACTCCACGCTTCCTGGATATTCTTCTGCGCAAAGACAGAGTTTGCGATACCATGGCATCGTGATAGAAGACGTGTGCAGTTGCAGACCCCATCTCGACAATCGTAGCCCACAGATGACTAGCATGACGAAAATGTTGGCTAGTTAAGACATCCAAAACCACGGACTCAGTGACTACCGCATACAAAGGGCAAAAGTGGTCCATAACTTCATTCCACAATCGTGTTGTTTGTCAAGGACGGTGTGCTTCTTCATAAACCTTCATAGCCTGATCACGCTAATGGTCTGCGTGAGAACCTATATCCCCTTCCCCGGAAGTTAATGAAGGGGCACACCAGAATCGAATTTCGTCACATTGAGGCTATGAGTTTAGCTGCTAGTTGCTATCATTGTCTTTAGATGTCACTGAAACAGCCAACACTTCTCGCAGCCAGTCATCTGTCTCACATTATGGCGTGATTAGTGGCCCTGGTTTGAACCCCACCATTGGATGAGCTACAGGTCAAAGTGAAGGCAAACGAGAGAATGATATGACGAACGGAACCGCGGTTCCAACGAATCCAAGGGCGACGCTCAATGTAGCAGCTGCAAGAAGGACTGTTAAATGCGCTCATAACAAGTATCTGTCTGACGAAAATTCTTCATCACATTGTCCCTGTCATACAATGATGACGCCAATTAAGGCTAAATATTTGGACCAGCTCACCTCATGCTCTCAAATTCAAAAATACATTAATTCCTTTTCAATTTGATTGTTGTTGCCTTTAGTCAGTCAGCTTATACGGAGAGAGCGGAACTCAGACTTCACGACAGTTGTTTGAAGTATGTGGGGAGGATGGATAAATAAATGGATGGGTAAGAGAAATACAAAAATTTGATTCACGAATAAACAGTGCACTGATTGGTGAAGGTATTGTTAAAAGTTCGGATAAATGCATGAAAAGTTTTTTCAGTTTTAGGCTAGAATGGAGATGAATTGCTTGTAACCAGCTCCACTCGTTACTTGGGAAAGCATGGTAGTGAGAGCTTGCTTGAGACGACCCACACTTATCCTAGCACATGTTGAAATGTGTTTGGTAAGAAGTTGTCCAGACATCCACAATGAACTGCATTTTTAGATACTTTGCATAACTCTGTCTAAAAGAGTCAGCATTGATTGCTATGGAGTAAAGGGCGTAGGTTAGGATGAGATTGCGCAAGACAGTGTGCAGTGGCAGAGGTCATTTCGGCTTAGCCAACGAACCTAGAGCTACATAGAAAAGACTGTGTATGGAGGGAATATACTTCTACCACCTACGTAGGACGTCTTTGGATACAACTCGAACAACCTTTTGTCATCTGACAGCCTCAGACCCAACTGTGAAATTCTGATGACATTCGGCATAACACACTGCTATGCTTTAATCTACTTCCATCTATCTGCTAGCACTGTAGCCCAATCCTCTATCTTTACACCACGCACAGGTAGAATATAATGTAGCGAAGTCGCCATGTTTACGACGGCAATGTCTTAAACTCAGAAGAGCGACCACCTGCTTCAGCGACCAGTATCAAACCGTCCTCTAGCCTCAATGTACATTTAAAGAAATAAATATTCCGGACACTCAGCGGCAAAAGTCCTCATCATTTCCATCATTAATGTCGAGGTTGACAGTGGCATCGATGCCACACGTGCCTCCACTGAATTCTGATGTCACTCGCTCATTTAATCAAGCATCGCTGCTGCTCACTTGTCTTCCCATGACTGTTGCAGACGTCGTCTAACATGCAGGCAGGCGAAGGCGCGAAGACTGGAGCGCAGCAAAGGCTTTTACTGATGGATATTAATTAAAGGAAAGAGAAAGAAGAGGCGTATAGTGTGCACTGCTGGATGGCCAGTGCCAGATCACATGCGCACCTATGGCAGACATCAAGCACTGGTGATATATGCATGCGCAGGACAAATTGCCACAATGTAGTTAAATCTGGTGACCATGTAGAAGACAAAGGCTCTATTGCGACATTAAATGTGAGGTTTTTGAGCCTAGAACTCCTTCAATGGGGGCACTACAATTGTAAAACGTGAAAGGGGCGAATTGGGAATAAGTGGCACAAGCTATATTATAGCCGAATCTCCTTATGAATGCGGAACGAAACGCCACCAAGAAGAAAGGGACAGAGCTAAGGTAAAACTAATGCCAGGCTACTAATACAGGGTCAGCTGGAATGTGACGAAGAAGCAATTGAATGCACAAACCAAGAAAGCTTAAATTTGAACGACCTGGGCGTTCGTCGGACTACCGAATCTGAGAAGCTGATTTCCGGAAGACACTAGTGAATGTACACTCACTCAAAGCATGAGTTCTGGGAAGCTGACGACATTTTTCGTTGTTTCTACAGGAAATGGGACCACATTAGGCCTCTGTCGCTATACCATGCTAAAATGAGTTGACTTATGCCCTGTCAGCAACCCTAAGCCCCACTCTATGCATAACATGCATCCCACCCTCGCTTTATCTGATTCCACCATCTAGTTGGTCGCAAAGCGTATCGGCTCGTGCATGTTCGGAACCGCAATGGTTAGTTGCAAAAGAATATTACGTTCCTGCTGTCTTCTCGGACTGATTTAACCTCTATTCTAAGCAAACACTTAAGAAGCATAATTATGCGCAAAAGCTGTTTCCTTTTAGCGTCGAATCTCGGCTTGATTATGGTAAAACTATCATTTATTGAGAAGACTTGGAAAAGGATATTGTTTTTGGAGAGCAGACTCCTGCGTATTAACCTTTTTGTCCCACAAATTAAGGGGCTCTATGAAGCAGCATTGCTGGAAATGTTGTAATTAATTGAAATGTGATGCAAATTGTAGATTTGAACAGGTTTTTAGAAATTGAGATCTTTCACAGGCGCATGAGGTGAAAGATAATGCCAAAAGGCGCAGCGGTAAACTTAATTTTTGGGATCTTATTTTGAGGGATTTCAGTTGCATTGGAGGTTCTGGATACGTAGACTACCAGCACTGACTTTAATTGGACTGCTATTTAAAACAACGCAAAGGGAAGAACGTGGGAGATTGTTTGCTGCCATCCACTTTCAACCATGCATGTACTCAGCATCATTGACACAAAGTTCTCCGCTCTTCCACGCTAAAAATAAGCTCAGCAACTGGGCTAGTCAATCCTAAAAAATAGTTAAGAAGCCTAAGCTATAGGTCTTGGGCCAAGGGTAGGGGTTAGACAAATCGCAGACTTGTCAGACGTTTCTCTCAAAACTGTGATTACCAGGAAGGAAAGGAAGTAGATGTTGTGATACAACCTGACGAAGCTCGGTGGATAGAATACCGGATGCGATCACTAAAACAAAATACTTAAATTCTGACTTCGCTGTAAATGCGGTTATATTCTCATCGTCATGAAAACATCCATAAATCACACACGAAAGTGAATTTTCAGTCGTCGAAAGTGACCACCGCTATCACAATTGAGCATATGAGTAGGAGAGCAAAGGAAAGAATGAACGGATGGGACTCAAGGAGGAAGATTTTTGAATTGAGCAGTCAATGTCACAAAGTGCGGGAACGTGTTATGAGGCAAATGCGTGAAGTTTATTGCATCAGATCAAAACTTCACCTATGACCACAAACAGCAAGGTAAGAAGCCGTCTTGACGTGCACTTTTGCATGGGTGACAGAGGAGTTCAGAAGGAAGATTCAATCGATTTTGCCCTGTAGGAGGTGTGAGGTCAGTGTGGTATGCTGCTACCCTTCAATTAAATCGTGGATGGAGAAAGTGAAGTCTTTTGTTCCCATTTTACACTTTAGTCTTTGTCAGCAGAAATTGACGCCAAATTAGATTGTGATCGTAAACAATTCGTGGATACTAAATTATCGATAGTATAGAATACCGTGTCAAGAATCGTCGTAACTTCATTCATAGCAACGGTCGCTTTAGTGTTGGTTTCATTGGCACAGAAGAATTGCTGCAGGTACAAGGGACAAGGACTTGTCAACAAAGATGGCTGTGAGATGAGTTGATTCGATGTGTTTAATGTGCAAATTGGTGTTGGCTCTAAAATTGCGCGTTTTCATATGTACTCGTATTAACATGCAGGTATTAAACGCTGCAGCAGCTCGCGGTTTTACCAAAATGAAGTATGTCATCCAAAATTGAGGCTTCGCTGATGACTGCAATGTAGCTGTGATTGTTAAGTTTGTTTGTGGTTTGAGAGGGTCTAAACATGGCTGCGCCGATAGCTAATTTAATGCAGCCATGGCATGGACAGCATCGTCCCAGCACGCTGACTATAATTTCTTCTTTGTACCAGTACCTTTATTCAGTAATTATTGTTTTTTTTTAGTTTTTGTGCAGCGCGAAGCACTTCTGCTTCCAGGGTGGAATTCGTTCCTTTAAAAGTCTACACCATCCCATCCTCTGCCTCCGATTTATACTTGGTCAATGAGAACGGTTTTTAAGTGCAGCGACAATAGTATGAAGATTATGCTGATAGGCAGTGCGGAATTTAATGCAGCCTGTGCGTACTGATTGGTAGTTTATGGTTTTGGATGCTTTGAACTTCAGCCGCAAAGATTAATCCAAGCAAACCTTTAAAGACATGAATTTTATTGTATCCATAGTCATAAGGTGCTATTTGTGTTGACTTCAGCAACTAAAGTTTGGTGGTTTGGCATTGATATTTACAAATTTTTCATACACCTACAAGTTTCTAGTAAGTCATTGTGTGAGAACACAGCTCAACTCACGTTGCCGCCTCACAGCACCGAATTTCGTTGAAGCATTACGCAATTGCCGAAGTTTGTGTCGCATATGTTGCAGGTAAAAATGCCATTTCGCCTTCCCATTGATATTGCGTTTAGGTACAGCCTACTGATGCGAAGAAGCCCCATCTTTAGGTGACAGCTATTGCACACTCTCGAGAAGAAGCAGAAAGCATGGGATTCTCCCACACCCAATCTTGCCTCAAGTCCTTTGTGAAGTGTTGGCAAATGTGAGGCAAGACTAGTCCTGACATTTGTAAATGGGGAGAAGGAAAATGAGTCGTAATGCATTAAGCCAAATAATGGACGTGCTCTAATGACTAGCGAAAACTAGATGATTCTATCATCGGTCACTGTCTCGCCTTGTATGTTTCTGTGAAATGTTAACCGAAGGGATGGAAATCCCAATACCGAGTGTTTGAAAGAAATCGCAGTAGACCAGGTTGATACCAATTAGCACGGTGGGAAGCCAAGCTTTTTTGGAAATGCTCAAATATATCAAAGGGTCTTTGCTATGAAATGATTTATTTTACACATCAGTCTGCACTGCCATGTGCTTCCTCTTTACCAGCGAAATTTCCGAACGATTGTCCCTAACACACCCGGATGCCTTGAATTCAAAGTGACTTCGGATAAAGAGAACTACTACTTTGCAACCTTGCCGAAACAGAGACGAGACCAGTTTCAAAGTCTACGAATTAATTGCCTTTAGAGATAATGGAGCTATATTCTGCCAACTTTACCGACCTCGGATTTTGGTGAATTTAGTTTGATTTTGAGGCATTTTGCACTTTCTGTGCATTTCTTTAAAGCTGGCGTGTGGAGACTAACACGTCCTCACTTCAATGACCTATTTTCTATAAGGTCAAGACTGTTTAATGTGTTGAAGGCACACATAATTGGGCCAAATTGCTACGCTGCCTTGCTTGTTGACGTTGCCAGCAGCCACAGCCAAGTATACTTGCAGATATGAGTGAGCGCAATCCTGAGATTGTAGCTTTTAATCAAGCGTAGATCACACCCTGAGACCCACTCTTAATCGTTCGTAGAATTCTAATACATAAATATGAATGAAGGAAATATTTACGATTGTGTGAAATAGAGCCATCTACTCACAACGCTTGTTCAATGATAAGGTAAACGCGCACGGATACTGTCAAACCAAAGGTGTCAATTTATTGGCATGTCGTGCGTGGTGCATGTAACTTCATCACCTAACGTTCTCTCACATTTCACTTTTCTCAGCAAATTTACTCGCATGAGTGGAAATTTAAGCGGTGAGTACGTAAAAGGACTAGAAATAGATTTGCCTGAAGCCAGGTCGTGCAAGGATAGAGAAAACATCAACAAACCACGCCCACTTACATGTAAGATTATTAAATTAAAAATACCTCGCTGCTGTCGCGATCCCAATTAACAGCGTGTTGTCTCCTCAATGATATAGGCAGAAGCAATTGAAAGCACAACCTGGGGGCGCCTAATTTTGATCAAACTAGACGTTTGTTGGAATATCTAATCTGCAAAGCCGATTTCCGGAGGACACTAGTGAATGCTCATTCACTCAAAGCAAGAGTTCCGAGCAGCTGACTACCTTTTTAATTATTCCCACAGGATACGGGACCACAATGGGTCTCCGCCACTGCACTATGTCGAGATAAACTGACTCTCACGCCCTGTCGCCAGCTCAAAGCCCTACTGTATGCATGGTTGCATCCCACCCAGGTTTTATCCGATTCCACCCTCTGGTTAATTGCAAAACGTCTCGGGTCCGACATAATCGCAACCATGTTCCTGATGTTTTTAATTTTTTACGAAATTATAATTTGTTAGGAAAACCTGGAGAGGGATATGTTTTCAGAAGGCGAGCTCTTGGGGACTAACCTTTATTTATCTACAAACTAGAAGGCGCCATGGAACAAAACTGCAGAAAATACTGTGGTCATTTGAATTGAGATACAATTCGTGGGTTCGAACAGGTTGTTAGAATTAGGATCTTTCTACAGGCGCATCAAATTAAAGCAAATGCTAAAAGATGCAGAGGTCAACTTACTCACTTGGTTCTTATTTTGGGAGAATCCAGCTGATTTGGAGGTTTTGAACATGTGGACGACCGGTTTTGACTTTAATTAGGCTGCTCTTTAAAACAGCCCAAAGGGAAAAATGCAGAAGATTGTTTGATTTAGTCCACTTCCAAGCAAGGATACATTCGAATTCTAGGCAACAAAGTTGAATGCTTCACACTGCAGCAATTATGAAGAAATAGTTCAAAAGCCTAAGCTGTTTTTCTTTAGGTTAGGCTAAGGGCTGGATAAATTGCAGACTTATAGAACATTTCCCTTAAAACTGCGATTAGTAAGAAGACAATGAAGTAGAGGTTGTGCTATAATCCCGCACTTAAGCTATGATTCCGTCGTAAATGCGGCCATTTTCTCATCATCGTGTAAAGCATCCGGAAATCACGCGTGAATGGAAACATTCAGTCGTGGAAACTGGCCACTACTATCTTAATAGGAGCGCTTGAGTAGGATAGCAAAGGAAAAATGGACGATTAGGACAGAAATGGGAAGTATTTTTGAATTAAGCAGTCAACGTTACAAAGTGTAAGAACACGGTTTAAGGCAAATCTGTGAGGTTTATTGCATTAGATCAAGACTGCACTGATGACCATAAACAGCGAAATAGGGAGCCGTTTCAACGTGTACTTCTGCATGAGTGACAGAGGAGTTCAGGAGAGAGGTTCTGTCGGTTCTGCTTTGTGGGAGGTGTGGGGTCATCTGATTCGCCTACAATGCGGTATGCTACTACCTTTAATTCAATAGTGCATAAAAGAAGTAAAGTCTTCTGTTCCCTTTTACATTGTGGACTGCGTTTGCTGAAATAAGGGCCAAGTCAAATTGTAAATGTAAGTGATTTGCGGGCACTAAATTTGCAATAGTACAAAGTGCAGCATCGAAAATCCTCATAATTTCGCTCATAGCGATGGTCGCTCTAGTGTTGGTTTCATTGGCACACAAGAACTGTCGAAAGTATAAAAGACAAGGGATTGTTAGCAAAGGTGGCAGTGAGACGAGTGGGGTCGACGCATTTAGTGTGCAAATCGGCGTTGACTCTAGAATACCGCGTTATTCATGTGCACCCGTCCTTTAAACGTAGGTAATGGATGCTGCAGCATCTCGCGGTTGCGCATGGAGTAAGTGACCCAGAATTGTGGCATCGCTAATAGCCGCGATCCATCAGCAATCGTTAAGATTATCTGCGATCTGAATGGGCGTAAATAAGACTGCATTGATAGCTAATTTGAAGTGGTTCAGGCATGAGCAGTATCTTTCTTACCACGCAGGCTGAAACCCTTCTTCAAGTCATTACTTTCATTTAATAATTAGTGGTTTGCAGATTGTGTGTGCTGCGAAGCGCTTCTTCTTCCATAATGGAATCTACCCCTTCCAAAGTCCACAGCATCTCATCCCATGTTTCGAAGCTTCACTTAGCCAACGAAAATAGTTTCTAACTGTAGTGACAATTGTATCCAGAATATGCTGATGTGCAGTGTAAAAATTAACGCAGTCTGTGCAGAATAGTAGGTGTATTTTGGTTTCGCATATTGAACTTTAGCCGTAAAGATTAATTTAACCAAACATTCAGAGACATTGATTTTATTTGGTTCGTAAGTTTAAGGCGCCATTTTTGTTGACTTTAGCAGCCAAGGTTTAGTGGTTCGGCATTGATCTCGACATATATTTCATATACCCACAAGTTTCTAGTGGGTCTTTGTGTGAGAACACGCAACTCCACCCACGTCGTCACCTCAAAACACTGAATTTCTTTAAAGCAACCCACAACTGCTGGTGCTCGTGACACGTATGCACTGGGTGAAAATGCCATTCCACCTTTCTATTGATGTTGCCCTTAGACACAGCATACAGATGTGAAGAAGCCCCATCTCACGATCGCAGCTATTGCACACTCTCGAGAAGAAACAGAAAGCACGGGATTTCTACACGCCTAATCTTGCCTAAAGTCGTTTGTGAAGTGTTGGAAAATGTGAGATAAGACTAATTCTGAGAGCATAAATAAGAAAGAAGAAAAATGAGTTGCAATGCATTGAGGCGAGGTGATGAACAGGTTTCTTCGACTAGCGTAAATTAAGCGACTCCATCACCGGTCACCGTCTCGCCTCGTATATTTCTGTGACATGTTAGGCGAAGTGATGGAAGTCGCAGCACCGAGTACTTGAAAGAAACCGCAGAGGCCTAATTGATATTAAGCAGTACGGCGGGCGATTTATTTCAAGCATCAGTCCACACTCCTATGTGTTTTCTCTTTATCGGTGAAATTAACGAACGGTGGTGTCTGACAAACTCGGGTGTCTTGAATGCGAAATGATCTTGGTTAAAGAGAACTAGTAGGTCGCAACTCTGCTAAAACTGAGACTAGGTCAGTTCTTTGAAGCCTACGAATTATAATACTTTTGGAGAGGGAGGAGTTGTGTTCTCTAGCATTAATGACTTTTGGTTTTGGTGAATTGGCTTTGATATTCAGGCGTTTTCCACTTTCTGCGCATTTCTTTAAAGTCTGCATGCGGAGGCGCCAACACACCCTCACCTCATCGACCTATTTTTTAGAAGACCGAGACCGTTTCTCGCGTTGATGGCACAAATAAATGAAACCAAAGTGTCACGCTGCAACGCCCGTTGACAGTGCAGCCAGTCACAGCCTAATAAATTTGCAGATTTGAATAAGCGCAATCTTGAGATTGCAAATTTCGCACACTCTAGAAAATAAATTTCAAGAAAACCTACATCATGAAACATACTCTGATTGGTTGTGGAGTACCAATTTAAATAATACATAAAAGAAAATGTTTACAATTGTATGAGATAGAACCCTCTAACCACATCACTTGTTCAACGATAAGGTAAATGCGCACAGATACGGTAAAACCGAAGCAGTCACTTCGCTGACATATTGTGCGTAGTTTGTGTGGTCTCATCACCTGACGTTCTCCTAGATTTCACTTTTCACGGCACATTTACTCGCATGAGCAAGATTTTTCAATGGCGAGGGCTTAAAAAGGGTAAAAATGGATTTGCTCCAAGCCAGATCATACAAGGATGAAAGCAACGGTAAAAAACAGTGCTTACTAATATGTGAGATTCTTCAAATTAAATTTCCTACCTTAAATATCAATCTATCTCAATGTACGTCTCCTCCTAATCAGCACATTGTTTATGCAACTGCCTTTTAATTTCTAGGTATACGACATCACAATGAATCTTGCGTTGGTAGAATGAGGCGACGTTTCTCCACCTCAGTAAGTTGAAAAACTAAGCTAAATCTATCCACATTGCTTAGATACGATGCATGAACAAGGCGTATATAGCTTTCGTGCTCATAAATCTGCCTCTTCGCTAAAGCACGGTGACTTCATAGTTGTGGTGATTGTGTTGCAATTGGGGAACCAATCAACCTTACGAGGTTGGCGTGGGACGTGTATAAAGTCACGAAGACAGCACCAAGGGAATAGACACAAATCATGCTGGAAGTGATTGTGGCACTACTGTGTGCAGCTCATTGCTCAGGTATGCTTCTACTTCATTTCCTCATTTCTGGTCCCCTTTTCTGCTTGCTTCTCCTCCATTTTGAAAGAGTGTCAATGCCAAGATAGAAAGAGTGTCCTAATGACTTTCTCTTTAAAGGCGAAACAGGTCCCTGGCTGTGGGGCTCCCGTGTTGTTGGGAAGCCGTTCGGAGTCTCATATCCATTAGAATACGAGTACAAGAAGAACTATGTAAGTAAGCTACTGTACTTTATTATGTACACAATTTTGAATTACGCATGCTGAAATGCATTTCGGGTACATAGAGGTCGAGATTAACATTTCACTGATTGGCCACAGTGTTTCAGCATTACTTTTGTTGCATTTAGGTTCCAGTAGTGCACACCTCAACAGATGCCCTCAAGATGTTTATTAAGTGCCACAGGTGTGTGGCCTTCGACAAATATTGGGGTAGTCCATGTTATTGGGACGAAAGTACGCTCACCTCTCCTCACTACTCTTTATTTGATCCCTGTTTTATTCAAATGAGTCCTTTTATCTCCCAATACGCTTAGTAAACACCAGACACTTAGCATTTTACTAGGCAATGTTACTCAAAAGGTAAGCTGATTGTTTAGCTTGCTAGTTGCAAAAATAGAACGCATTATACCCTAAAACGAAATAGACTATCGCACTCTAAATGATTGTTGCATGACCTCATGAATGTAAGCTAATCGAAACGCCAATTGGCATTTAACCTTACGAGAGCCAATTTGTGGTCCACATAAATGCATCTTCTTTATCTTCCGTTCACTGGCATTGCTTTTATTCTAGAAAACGCTAGCCTCACCATTGCAGACGTGACTAAACAGGAAACGATTGAAATCATAGACTTTGGCAACAGCCATAAGCGGATATCAACCACGTACTTTGTGCCGAATTGCAAGTTTCCAGTTCCCAAAGCAGGTATCACACTATTTGCCCTACACGACAGCCCAGTCATTAAAATTCCTTTAAGCAATTCAAGATGGGCAACGCATCTTTCTCCGTTTGAATGTTAGGTGGTGTGGATCTAATGACGTCGTTCCCGTTTTCACGGTTTGTCAAAGGGCAGCGGCCTTTTTACTTGGAATTCGGTGTTCAAGGAGCAAAAGGCGATGGATGGGTAGGTTGTTCAGTTTCCAGACTACCAATTGCTCATTTTACATATTTTCTGTAGCACAGATTCATTAAATCTTACATGTATTCTAAAATAGGCCATACTTTACATAAGTGATTCGACAAGTTGCATTTGGAAGGGGACTAGGCTTGTTCAGCAAGGCGACCGCGCCTGCAGTAAGTCCTGGAAACTTGTGTGCTAAGATAAATTTTATGGACACTTATTTTGTCAATGGAGAAGCTCAGATAATAAAAGGAAGCAAAGTGAGGAAGCAAACATTTTCTCACACACAAAATTTGCAGTCTTATTTAAAGCAATGACGTTATTTGTCGCCACTTGATGCACCTTTGCCATCATGGATGCTTGTTCTTAAAATTCGTCAGTCAGCATGATGGAAGACAAGATCTCAGATTTGAGGATATTTTATGGAAGATTCTTCCCACGGTCCGGCGCAAAAAATGACACTTTCACGTGGATGACAGCAGATTCGCATTTGACAGTGACCGTCGATTACACACAGAATGGGACATCACCTGAAGTGGAGGAATGCAATAGTAAGCCTCGCCAGCATGTAACTTCTCTCAAGTGATCAGTTTCTAAGTGAGCTGCTCCACTCGACTTTACTGAAATTTATGCTGTCCATGATTGTCTTTAGGCCCCACCACCACTTGCTTAACTACTCAGGATCTTTATGTTGCGTTCTGCATTTCAGAGTATGGGGGAGCACGAAGTAAGTCAGTTTGCCAGTAAAGATATCATGTAATGGACTCAGAATGAAGTGAGAAAAGGCTTTGTCAATGGAACGCTCTCATTTGATATCATTTGTCAAGTACTTCACTTAAGCCAAAGCTTCGTGAATTCTGGATAATTAGCCACAAATGTGCCTCAGAGCCAACAACTTAAGTAATCTTGTATCAGTCTCACAACTTTGAATTGTCAATCCTAATGGTAATAAATGCGATTCATGCAACGTTTGCTTTAGGAGATACGACCACGGCAGCACCCATAAAACCATTACCAGCCTCGACGCCCTACTTGTGTAAGCGCTTATTTCACGAAATTTTCCTGGCACTACCTGTGTTTTCGCGTCTTTTCAACTAGACAGACTAATATGGCGAAGCTACTGCTTTTGTGTTAGCTTTTGACAAAGAGGGTAGCAAATTCTGTTGCTCCGTTCCAATCAAGTTACCAAAACTAACTCTGATGCAAAACTGAGTGGCAACTGCCCGCATCGAAGCATCTGCGGAGACCACACCTAAGTGCGCATCTCACTGTAATTCTTTGATTTTTATTAAACGCACAACTGCTAGACACTTTGCCTTTAGTTTGCGCCATGACCTCACCTTAGTTCCTTTGCACCTCTGAACAATCTGACACGCTATGAACCCACTCATGTTCAGTTATTATATTCACGCACAACATTCCTCGTAGAACAATGAGAGATTGTGTTTATTGTAATTAACTGCTGCTTTTGTAATTGAACAGCAACGTCGTATGGTAAGTTGACACATTTGGCTTTATTTGGACGTCATCATCTCCATCGCACTTGCCAAAGTCCACATTGGCAGCGTTAACTTTCCTTGATTTTTAAACACGTGCAATTACTCCTCATCTTCACGGTCGGCGTTCGCAATGACCGACATTTCTTAATTTCCTCTCAGATGGCTAAGTGTATCAATCCTAAAATGCAACTCATCTAAATCCATTTGTTACTTTGAAACCTCATTGGTTTCCAACATTACCACAAACGGCACAATGACAGCACGGACGCAGTAGCCTTCCGCATTGCTTTGTTAGACTTAACAGCATTCCAATCATCATTTTCTAAGTGTCCAGGTTATACGCTGTCTTTATTTTAGTTGTGCTCGGATTGTTGTTGGTCCTGGTGCACATGGAAAGGTGATGATTTCTTTTACATCTGCAATAAATGTGCGTTCTATTTTATCTGCCTAACTTTGTAATCTTTTCTACCAAGAAGACTCATTTCATTGTTCGCTACCTTATATTTATGTATACCTGCTATGCACTGTTGAAAAAAGAAGGGTACAGTTCTGCAGTGGACGGTTGTGTCGACATAGCAATCTACTGCTGTTGATGTCATGTAGCGCAAAATCGCCAGTAATGAAAGAGACGTGGGAGCTGTTGTGCGGCAATGCTTGAGTCCTCCTTAGCTGAGGAATACAGGGTCCTTTGTAAATCACAATAAACTTTAGGAAGACGAGAAGACAAGGTGTGATGGGGAAATAACAAATCCACTACCTATCTCACAACACGAAACTCATGCTCTTAATATCAATCACTCATCCATTGCTGTCCCTTCTTTCCCTCTCTTTATCTGCCACACTCTACACTACCACTGAAAACATGCGCTTATCATTGGTTGTTCATCAACTGATAAAAGTCTTTATCTCGCTCACCAACTCCACCCCCGCTAAACACACTAGCTTTACCTGATGCCAAATGGTCTCCTCTCTATTTCTTGAGCTGTGTCTCTATCACCATTCTTCGCCAACGAAACTCGTGCTAACCAACGATCATTTGCACAATGCTAAATTCCATCTCGACAACTCACTTTATTATTCTCACTCTCTCTCCTTCCATTGCCAATGTGATCTCGTGATCAACATCAGCCATTCACTTAATGCCAATTGCCTTCTCCCGCTCTTTATCTCTCTCTATTACTCTCCTTCTCCAGTGATTTCACGTGCTCAGCATCGATCATTTGCACAATGTCAACTGTCTCCGCTCTCTTTCTTTATTTCTCTCTCACCTTCTATCGCTAATAACATCTCATTCCCAACATCAGTAATTCATTCAAAGCTAATTTTCTCCGATCTTTATCTCTCTTTCTCTATCGCCCTCGATTCAAATAAAATTTCGTAGTAAACATTAATTAATCACACTATATTAAAATTTTCCTCTCCCTCTCTTTCATCCTCCATTGCCAATGATATCTCATGCTTAACATCAATCATTTAATGAATGATACTTTCTCGTTTCTTTTTCTATCTCTTACAATCACCCTTCATCTTTAATAATGTCTTGAACCGAACATTGACCACTTGCAGAATGTTAAATGTCTTCTGTCGTTCTCTTTTACTACTTCCATTATCCTCTCTCACGAATGAGAGAGGATATTAACCCAACGCTAATTTTCTCCCATCACTTTATCTTTCTCTCCTTCACCCTCCACCACAAATATAATCTCGAGCTCAACACCGAGGTGCTGGCTACGCTCTTGGCTTAGCTAAATTGGTAAGCCGTGGAACTAGTTCATGCTCAATTCTTCAATCTTAACACTGATGGCAGAGAACCATCCAAGGTGGTAGTTTAGGTAGCTACACAGTGCTGCTTCTTCTCGACTACCTGAGTTGCAATCGTGCGCATAATCCATTCTTCGGTTTTTCATTTCTGTAGTGTTCCCTTAATTTGGACCAATTGAATGCTCTGTATTTTTCCAAACATGGCAAGTTTTATAGGCTGAACCCCCAAGGAGGGGTTGTATTCCAATCAAATTGCCCCCAGAACTGGCCTATTGGTGAATACCATGACAGAGGGGAATAGCACCAAGAAGGTAAAACGAATCTCACGACACAGTTCTTTGCCTCATATCGCATCATGTCATACAGCCTTCTTTTAGGTCACAGCACAGCACATCAAAGCGTAAAGCAAAACAGAGCAGAGCAGTGTACACAAAACCACATCACTTTACCATGAGCCACCAGTACTTTTATCTTTGCCATGCTGATCTTACAGTCTGCACACCAATAGGCGTATTAAGAGGAGAGAAAGAATTAGTTTTGAGCTTTATCGTAATAACCCCTATTTTGTTTAGTTATTGCTGTTATCATTACCTCTCTTGTTTATTAACATATCTTGTTGACAAAATGAAATGCCTCTCTTGTTTTAAGTGCACATATTAAGCGAAGTGTGGTACAGTGCATCAAATCTCATGCTAGGCGAAAAAATTATAATTTCTTTCGTCAAAATTACATGCGTTAAAAGAAATAAAGATAGCAATGAAGGCGGCACGTGGTTAGAAGCTTGTAGGGGAATGAAACTGGACTACGACATTTTAATCATGCATCCAAAATCGGTCTTGGACGTAATAATTATACGTAATGTCCAGCAATACACTGAGGCTTAAGCAGTTGTTTCGCTATCAAAAGAAGGACGTGGATGGGTTGTTTTGGTTTCATCTAGTTGCTTGCCTAAGTAGGTAAGCATGTGAGCACATGGTCGGATGGACAAGCAAGGACAGAAAGGTAGACCGACGTAGCGTTACGACACCTACTTTCTTTGGATAATTTCACACACCAATGGCAATAATCTTCTCCCTTTTTCTTCATTCTGCGCCATTTACCTCCATTACTCTTCTGTTGTGCTAACCTACTCCTAATAGTTGAATATTTACGCTACTTCTACCCTACCAGAGTGGTCAAACCATTGCCACTATTTTCAACTCGGCGTAGCTAGACCTATAGCGCTTACACATTAGGCTGCATCAGTTGTACCCTACGGATCTTCGAACTGTCCCCTGTAAATTCGCAGAATTCATTTTCAATGAACAAACTAACTTGAACTTTGTCGACATCTTCGTTGACTCACAATTGTACACCTTGGTATGTTAAGCCTAACTAGTATAGACTAAATCAGGCTAGACTAGACCAAACCGTACTTTACTCATGAATGCATCTCGCTTTAGCTAAGTTTGGCCTGGCTTTTCTTGCCCCATAATAGCGTGTTCTAAGAGTCGCGTTTCAAACTCCTTTCTTCGTGCTACTTGCATTCGCCCCACACCGTTCTTCTCAGTTCTACCTATGCTGTTTCCACTTACTCCCTCAAAAGCAACGGTATGCAGAACAATCCCAATGTCTACTTTGGCAACTGTAGTCTAATTAATCTCATATAGACCCATCTGACTGATTGATCTTTTTTCCATCTAGACAGTCTGTCAACCTTATGCCGCACAAAAGCGATATGAAAGTGCAATGAGTTTCTTGCGTGTTTTAGGGCAGATGAATGTTTTTCCATGCATTCGTCCCAATATCTATTCTACCTTATCTCCTAGTTGCTCACGTAGACTAATTTAAAACAATTCCTTCATTAGCATGCAAGCACTTAGCAGCTTCGTTAAATAGTTTTATCTTTTAGTCTTATTTTCGACAGTCTCTTATTTGTCTACTCACTTAACCGACTTTGGTTTAACAGACTTAGCTATCGTTTTCATGGATAAAATCGAGCACCTCATGGTAGAATGAAGCAGCTTTCAAGCACTAAAGTGCTGTGCACAAAAGGTGAAGACAGAATAGTGCGAAAATGAGATGCATCAAAATAACAAGAGGTTTCGTGGGAAATGAAGACGATTTGTAGAATATGGTCCGGTTCCCAAGGAACTTACCGAACCCAGGACGAATTGGCGGCGACAAGGCAGTAGTAGAGTAATGACAGGCTTAAAGGTGAAGTCGTCTTTTGAAATTTATGACGCTGTAAATTTAACATGCTTTTTTCATCCGGAAATTCAGATGCTTAGAGATGGACACCCTCACAAACCTTAACTCGCTCCCGCAATCAGTGGTGGGTTGAGAGTACTTGTAATGAAACATCTGCATTTCATGAAGTGAATTTTAAGTTTCGGTAACTCAAAAATAATTTTCGTCACCACCAAATATGATATACAATAAGCGAAACGCTTAATTAAGCTGGGTTGAGGGACGCCAATGGTATCAGATGTCAGCCAATGTCTACATAGCACGGTAATTATCCATAAATGAACACTCCTTTCCTCTTCATCCCGCTCGCTAGGTCAACTTGGAAACTGCGTTTAATCCATTCGTGTGACAAATCTCTCATTCAATAATTATTTATCATCCAGTATCGCAGTCCCTTTACCATTGGATCAGCAACATGGCATTCGCAGTCGGTGAGGTCACACCTAACCCATCTATGTTTCGCATACCCATTAGTCCGTACAGTTAAATCTCATTCTTTTTAAGGTTATGACCAAAGCATCAAGCCGACAGCAAAATACACATAAGATATCTTCACCGTGCCCACAGAGGAAGAGGCATTCACTTGCAAGAGACAGGTTGCTTACAACTTATTTATCGCTCCCTCATGCGTTCAGTGTGTTACTCTCCAAAAAATTTAACAGCATTTTAAGTATATTGCACACTTGATACAATGATGAAAAGAAGAAGAGAGGATAGGTATGGGACGGGCCAAAAGGAACGCTAAGAGATGACGTCGTTGTTTTTGAGAATTCGTAGTATTGCGATTGATGCACTTTTTTCTAAGCATCCTGGATATCAGATTAACTTCGATTTCACTTTATTTACATTTCAGTTAACTGGAAGCGCATTTTCACCTCTAAGTTCTACAAGCTACTAAAGCTTACTCTTAGCCCTAACCACATCGAATCGTATGTTGGATTTCCCAATGGGATGGATGGAGCGCATTCATTACAGCCCTTATCGAACTGCTAGTTCTGCACTGTTGTTTCCGCACAAGCCCACAAAGATTACCATGATGTTATTTGGATTGGTAGGTAAAAGAGGCAGTTTTTAGTTTAATTCTTCTAAAAGCATGATGCCATTTCACAAAACATTGTTCTAATCCGAGTGTCACTGATGATTAATCGCATCTATTTTCATCGAGGTCTCAAGTTTCAATTTTATTGGCGGAATGGCATTGCCAATGGTGCCTGAATTTTATAATTTCTTATGATGCCCTTCATGCAAAGCCTAACTAAAGGCCCTTACTCAGTAGACTCATCAAGTTTACTAATCATTCATAGGATTCCCATTAAAAATTCATAATAATAGTTGATTCAATCGAATCGATGCAGCGCTAACGTCTTTAAAATACACGGGCGGCATCGCAGCCATTGAGTTGCATTAAGAAGACATCGGAACAGTAGGATATAAAGCTTTTATCGTGAACTAGCTGCTCTACACATTCTAGGACCATTGAAATAACTGGTTGACACTAAGCCATATCTGGTAGTCTCAGTCCGTGTACGCATTAGACGGTTCGCGCATAAAACAATGGCAAATTAGCAGAATGGATCATGCAAATGAATTTCAATTCAGATCAATCCTGGTCATAGAGGTACTCGATCATTCAAGAGTAAGCTTTTGGGCATTACCACTTATCAGTGTTAATCTAGGGGCTCTTATCAGTGGTCAAGCCTTACTTTTTGCGATTTGATCGGAGAACTGCCCTACGAACTTACTAAATTGAACAAGCTCCTGTTGTAATTCTAATCGAATGTAAATCCAAATAAACAGAAGATGGCGCAGCTCTATATGCTTACATTAGCTTAGATTTCTTTGCCAAATTAGGCTGCTTGATTATTGCACAACACGGAAATTTCACAGCTACCCGAGATGAAAGGAACAGCTGAGTACAAACTTGAATAATTTTAAATGAAAGATCGGAAAAACAGATCTTAGCTATGTGCCGATGTTATCCCATTATTTGTATTGAAATCAATTGCATTACATTGTGCGCATTCCATGGCATCGAACGTCTTACATTTGAGCCGCAATTATCTGGAACGCGAGAAGCCTAACATTTGATTTGACACTATATCCCAGTTAAATTAGAGTTGAAATGAACAAAATATTGCGCAGTGAAACATCCACGCTCTCTGGTTTTTTGGCACCGTATCAATTTAACAACCAGGACCTAATTGAAACAAAGTGAATTTTGCTAAGAGAGCAGTGCACTTAAGATAATTTGCCATTGTTGTGCCTGTGTAATGCCCTAGGCATACATTGATTCGAGCCACCAGTCAAAACCTAATGCCATTATGACCTTTTCAATGGCGGTAGAACGCGGTAAGCAGCTCTTTCGCAATTGCATCCTTTACTTGCATTACCTTAAAGGCTTCTATCCGCAACCTCTTAGCTATTCTTATGTAGTTTACAGGTGTGGATACCATAGCAACTCGTACGGAGCAATTTCACTGCGCATTAATTATTAAGTTCTTGCATATAAGCAGGAAAGTTTAATTGTCTGGTAAATGGCTATTGTTAGTTATGGTAAGAAATAATAAATCGCGATTCATTCCTACCTAGATTATATCTAAAGTAATGCCAAAGGCAGAATTCTGAATTTAAAATCACACTCTAAAGGACTCATGATTAGCAAATTGTGCTTCAGTCAGACGCGATACGTTCCAGTGAAATTAATTTCCCTCAAATTCATTTTTACCAAGCAATCCCTAGTAAGTAAGATGCACCTTAAAAAAGTACGGTTAATTTCCGACAAAATCATGACATTTTAGAGTTGCGACGGATCCAATTCACCAACGCGGTGGGAAGCAGTTACCGCTGATGACCTCCAATATGATGAGCGATTTAATTGGCTTAAAGACTTGTCTCACTTCACAAAATATGCAATTGGCAGTCGGTAAGTGTCATAAAAATTACAAACACTACATATATTTGTTTTTGATACTAAACGGTATGTAATGTATTTCTTTTAATATATAGGATCAAATATTTAAGTTTTGAAGCCCCATTGAAATAAAATCCGGCACTAAGCGCGTGTGTGTGCCCATATTTAGTGCATTTTTTGGTTCCATTTTATTTTATTTCTGTTAACAAACAAAATGCGATAACTACGTCTCTTAACCATTCTCCTCAAACATCACTTCTTATTCAAGAATAGAACTGGATCTTCCCGGCTCTACTGCAGGTATAGGCTGCATTAATTATCTTTTGGCAACGCTAAATCGCATACTAGGCAGTCCTTTGCACAAATATGTACCTACGTAATGGCATAGCAAGTAAAAGCAATCGTGGCTATATCAAAACCGCATGTTTCTTATGCACTTCAAAGTGGTAATTCGCAAATAGAAAACGCGCGACAGATCGAAATACATGAAGAGGCAACATGATGATTCCACCAACAGTAGCTCAACAAACACGGAGAACATGATGCGAGTGACAAACATCAGACTATACAGCATTCCCTGTAGTGTAGCAGCTCTTCCCTTAAAATTTGCAAAGCATGAACTTCGAATCCATTAAGGCTGTTAATTATTTCTTTACTGTGCCTGTTTTATTCAAATGCAAGCTACAATTCAATGTTATTATAGCACGGTCCATGAGCTTTGGTAATCTATTCATGGACTGTTGCCGCAAAACAATTTGCTATCCATGCAACGTGTCGTGTAAGTGCGACAGAAGATTCAAGAGCACCGGCATCATTATTCATGGCTAGGCTCCTTTCGTGACTTCTTCACGTCCTTCGGCCAAATCTGCCTAACCTCTACGCTTTTGGTTGCTATTGCTAATAAATTTAATCTAAGGGGAATATAGTAGACGCGTACAGCAGGTTCGTGCACGTTGGTTATGTCACAATTTGTTTGGTTGGGTCACATTCGGCTCATCAGCTACGAGGAGTTGACAAGGCGTTGTTAGTTATGGTAAGAAATAATAAAATGCGATTCATTCTTACCTGGATTATGTCTAAAGTATTGCTGAAGGCAGAATTCTGATTCTAAAACCACACGCTAAAGCACTCATGATTAGCAAATTGTGCTTCAGTCAGACGCGATACGTTCACACCGCTTGCGAGGCTTTGTAGGTGAGTGGGTAAGTGCGTCAGTAATCAGCAATTTTAGCGCCTGGCAGACGGATTTTTATTCTCCATCACCCTTCTTCCCCGCATTACTCAGGATTGTTTGTTAAAAAGTGAGTTGGCTTGGCAATGGTTAGGACAAGGGTGCTCTGAATTACTTCTAGGAACTTTCTCACGACCCGTCAATGACGACGTTTTTCACGTCTTTTTATGAAATGACACCATCATCTTGTTGATTATGTGACAGACAGTTCTATTTTTGCGATCTCCCCCGTCTATCTGTGATCCCCCTGCCACCCTATTTAACATCCGACCAAATATCCACCTAGACGCACAACTTCTGCTGAGCGTCGATTCAGTGGAAATAATATTCCACCTCCATAACATTGCAGTACATGCGACTGGCAGCAGGTAAACATCGCACGGGATAAGGGACTTGCGACAACAATCGCTCTTCTCCTCGTCCTGAATCCTTTTTGGTGGCACATTAACAAAGCATGCACACTACTAGTTACCGCTCTTAGAACTGTGTTGTTTAGAACACACGCTGTTCTTAAATTTAAGTCTTAACTTCTTGAAGTGGGCATGCAAGCATGCATACATTTTCATCCTACTCATCTTTAAAGTAGGGGAGGGCGAAATAACTCACAATAGGAAGTAGTGCTTCTTCAACGAGGTGGGGGTGGAGCTCACTTGCTGACGCAGTGTGTTGAGAAGATAACACTACCGCATTTATTGCGATGAAGATGGAAGGGAATACCACAAACCACACAACACGCTACGCTTACAAGAATGTCTTTGTGGGCAGTTTTGCAACTTCCTCCACTTACAATGTTTCTCTATTAACGAGCTCTATATGGTCAATGGCAGCTTATCCTACTTTGACGCTTAGGCTTAATGCAGATTTGCACACTGCCTCCATCATCCTCTCCACAGGCCTTTAATCAAATGGACGTTATGCCTTCACTATCACTTCCAAAGATCAGATACTGTCTAGTGCGTCGTCGCTAACCACTGGGAAAACGACGCATGTACCAGTTCCTACTGAATAAAGGCGTACCTCCCTGTCGTTCTCCTCATCTTATGGTGCAGTTCACAGTCACCTGGTTTGGTAGCAGTTTCCAACACCCCTCATCAGATGTGCCAACACATAAAAGCGCCGTGCTTCACAAGAGGCATGGTCTAATCTCAGTCTTCTAAATGTGCGTAAGTACTACAACAACCTCAAGTATACGCGTGCACGCAATTTGAGACAGACAAGGCTTTAATTTTAGCTCATTTCAACTTCAGATACTTTTTACACTTCACTATACAAGTAACGACTTCGAGGTGAAATTGGCACTAAAATCCAACCAAATCACGCATTAAATACCCAGCCAAACTAATCTACGAAACTGATTTGCGTACTATAAAAACAACAAACATGATATTTAACTTGAGAAGGCGGAAAATTGTTTAGACTTTTCGTACATTTCATACAGTTATTGATGTAATACTTTGTTTGGTTGGACTGCCGGTTCCAGTCAGGGCCATGCCAGTAGCTCAGTTCCCTCTGTCAGTTGAATATATATATATATTTATATTTATATTTATATATTTATATTCAGCCCAGGTGTTTTGCTTTCTTTTGCCTTCAAGGAGGCCTTGGGACACTACCTTAGTAGCAGCGGGAAGCGGACCCGACATTATAGGATTTCTGTCCTCATCCCTATCGCCTGTGGCAAATCGCAGAGACGCGAAAGAAGTGCATGCGCTACGGGTGGGAGTACCCCTTACAACCTATAGCAGGAGGGCTTAGAACGAAGTCCGCATGTGGTGTTTACCCCATCTCCGTGTTCTACAAGAAAGCCATTAACAACTGAAGCGACACTATCCGTGGACCACCAGGAAAGGTGTCGTTCCGGAGATCACCCCTAATATACCTGCTTAGGGAGAGTGGCGTGCTAACTTCTTTCTAAGTACATACTGATGGCGGGCGGACCCTCCTATTCCTGAACTTTATTCCCAAACCGGACGAAAATCCAAGAGATGACTAAAAAAGCCGAATTCAAAGCTTGACTGCTCTTGTGCTATCTACTCCAGCCTAGAAGCTGGTATAATCTGTGCTGCGCCTCGATGAATTTTTCATATATCCTTTCCTCTAAGTCTATTCACGAATGCAATGTGACAACTATAGTTTCCGAATTGCCACAGTAACCGTGATAATGGGATTCCTCGTGCTCTTTTGACGCAGGTGTAACTGCTGCGCCTTTCCCTTTTATCCATTGACGAACCGAATGTCATCTCCTGTAGCCTCAGTAGACGCGATCGGAACAAGCCCTAAGCCAAGTTCGTAAAGGCTCTGCTGCGACTGAGGCATTAACATGCAGCCTGCTCCATCATCCACACAGCGTTTTAATCCGCCGCTTCGATTGGCATTGCTTCTTTAAATCTCAGTTTGTTCTTTAAACGAAGTATTTGGTGACGCTGGTGATGGATGGATGTCGACACTAGATTTCATCTCGTAAAATGTGTATGAATGAACAAAACAAGCGGCATATTAGCAATTTTTCTCCCGATTCTGCAAAGAACAGGTACTTCATTGAGGCTGTGCCGCCGCTGAGGGCGATTTGGAGATCAACGCTCGCTGATGGAGTTTTTTCGGAACCGTTGGAAGTCCGCCGCGAAGTAGGATGCAGGCGGTGACGTGCCATGGCTCCTGCTTTGCGACGTGGCAGGCAGAGAAGGCCACGTCAATGGGTGTGATGATCGTGGATGTCGTCGATTTATAGGTGCGTAGAATCAACATTACATACATTTGATAAGCCCTATTTACGCATGCTATTTGTCGTTTATGCACTTTGATGAGGTGTGGCGCCTAAGTGCGAGATGCAGTCACTGTCTGTTCTCTGGAAATCCAACGCTGGTATAGAAATAACTGGGTATCTTTATTTTCTTATATTCCACGCGTTTCATTTGTTTGCTGCCACCAGTTGTTTAGGCGCTTTCGCCCAGCATTGGCATGTTTTAATTACTTTCAGTTCTAGTTTTTGTGCCCATTGACATCTGGTCGTGCCGCTGGCTGAATGCGTTCATTTTGCGCACCTGTGGTTGTAGCAGCTCTTGACGTAACTTTGACGACGTGTCAAATAGGAGTGGGTTTGGCGTTGGGAAGGCCGGCAAAGTAGTGGCAGATTGAGGATGGCCTGAGGTAGAGATTTTGTAGGGCTAGCCGATAGTTATTCGAAAATATCAGAGCTGCTTAAGTTTGTAAGTATAATCTTGATAAAATAAAACCGTAAGGCAGTACTGACCCTTTCCCTGAATCATCCGCTATTATTGCAGGTACGATTGGTCAGCAGGCGAGTAAAATTGTGACAGATCAACTAGCACTTTATCCAAGTGCTACCCAGCTGGATTCGTACCTTTGCGAGATTTCCTGTTTTCTCAGGTTTATTTGTGAAATGGAAATGCAGTATCACTCACGTGAGTAAACCTTATATCAATATTTCTTTCTAGTTCACTAATCTTACTTTTTATTTGTTTGTGTTTAGAGTTGGGTGAGAAGACGAGGCAGCGAACATCGTGCAAGTTGGAAAACCAATATTTGATATAAACTGCAAATAAAACGCTCAGAGTCCTTTTTGGACTTGAGAGCTATTTTTTATTACCAGAAGGAGCCCAATATTTAGAAGGGCGACTGACGTGGTCAAATGCATTCTCAGTTAAGAGGGCACAGATTGCAAAAATTTGTCGAAATAGAAGGAGGGATTTGTGGAATGGCCGCTTGCATATTTGATCTATGGTCTGTCAAAGCAAACTTCTTTTCAGAAGTGGAGAACTCTGCAACTGAAGGCAATTCACTTCAGGAATTTCGAAGCAGAAACTGCACACGAACTCAAAGTCATGCTCTGATCATCCCATCATTAAGGCAGTCCTATTTGATGTTTGATGTCTGGCTACCACCAAGACAGCCGTGGGTACCACGTTTGCAGTGGTTTTCCAATTGCATTTGAGGTGACATGATTCATGGCAAGAAAATTAGTAATTCAAACGTAATTAATGCTCAAAGTGCAAATGAAGGTAAAGTCGTGATCCTTCTCGATGTCAAAGGCTGCTTATAAGAGTGGCAAAGTTGCAGACAGTAGTCCTTTTGCCGCTCAGGCAGAATTAAATGCACAGCATTGTGAGCGCTGGAAAAACAAATTCACTTTCGTTAGGTTGTGCTTGATGTCACCTTCAGTCACGCCGTTATCACTAAGGTGATTGATATAATAATGGCAAGTCACTCGATTTTTGAACTGCATTTAAGTCAAAGTATGCATATATACCCGTCCAGTGACATGAGTTCAACCAGACTGTCATGTGATTCCATGGCAGCGTGACTACAATTGCAAGAGGTTTGCCTGAATTATCGTCTTCTTCTTGGTTCATCAACGCTACATCACTGTTTTTCATACAGCTAAACCGAGAGTCGCACACTGTAAAACGCTTCGTGGCTTCAAAGAATCGAAAGTTTTAGCGTGCCATTAAATAGCTGGTCTCTTGTTTTTGCTTTAAGTTTGTGTTCAATGCACATTCTAAAACTTTCACCAAGCCAGATGTCAAAATGACTACCAGAAGGTCATTCACGTCAATTAAGGTCAGGAAGCAAGTTATTTGGAGCCTGAATATTTGGCAAGCACCACTCAAGGACACTTGTCTAAGGTTCCTCCCGTGTTCCGTGTGACCTGATTTGATGGGAAATATAAAACGACTGCACGATGGGTTGGGCCAGCGTGGCTGCTGGGAAACAACCTTCGCTACTGCCGTTCTTCAAGAGACGACAAGCGACCCTCGCATCCGTAGGTGTGATGCGACCCTCTGGGTTTCTCCATTCGTAACCATTTTGAATGTACTGTTAGGGCATAGACAGTAAAATGGCCGCACTGACTAAATGTGAATGAAGCCACGTTCCTTAAGCGCACCTTGCTCCCTTCATTTTTCTATTTCAAGGTACAAACACGTCTTCTCCTGCTGTACCTGAGCAACAGCAGGAGTCACTATCCACTTTCTTAATCCCGCATTAAAAAGATTCAAGTTAGGCTTCAATTAAGTGGGTTCTCGAATGTATCCGTCACAAATCCATCTTCTGGGGAGAAAACTTAATTTTGCCTGACGAATCTCCTCCCCAGAATAGTTAGTTAAATGATTGCTTAAATCTTTAGGCGAGTGATGACAAAAGCAGCAATAAACGATTGTTACAGAATACAAGATTGAGACTGATGCCATTTTGAGAGCCCATTTTATGGAATTGAAATTCGTCGTCCAGACAATCCCTGTGCAATGAGAAGTGGAGAATCTTAGTCAAAGAAGGGCGCATATTTCGACCAGATGAGGAACCCACATGTACATACAAGAAAAAAGAGCAATAGACACTACTTGGACCACAAATCGCAAGTGAGTGCCTGTCACAAATGTCCTGAAAGCGCTCATCCATCAGTGGCATATGCACATCGTGGGCAACAGCGACCAGCAGAGGGTTGAAGGGGTCGAGGTTGCACATTTTCTTAAGTGCGGGCATTTCCAAATCAAAGGGATAGTAAGGAGGTTTCAACTTGCGAGCTACTACTTCCCTACATCTGATCACTTTGAAGAACTCAAGGCCCTTCATACCATCAATTTTCAAGCGTCTACTTTGACTGTGTGTGATACAGGCTTTTAAGAAATTGCGTAGTGTGGACAAGTTTGGCAAACTGCTTGTCATGAACCGACGTGTGTGCGGCCAGTCACGCGCAGTGACGTGACCGTACATAATGCAGGTCACGAAAATGCCCAGGCTCCACACATCTGCTCTCGTCGTGAGTGCCAACTTACCCTTTATTTTAGGTGCCATGAAGATGGAGGCTTCGGTTAAGTCTGCCCTTTTAGGAGGTCCCGACTCTCGGGATACGTTAAGCATGACCTTCCAAGAAGACAAAATTCACCGAGACACCCATCTTCATTGCACCTGAAATAAAGGATAAGGTGTATGACGTCAGACGTGACCGATGCTGCCGGTGACGAAATTTGCTGTATGGTGAGTAGCAATCACATCAGTACCCGGTCCTTCTTCCTACAGACTAGCCTTCATGATTGGCCCTAGCTGACAGGTTGACGACTTGTTAAACGGGGTCCTAAAGAAGAGTGAAGTAGGTTATCATTCCTGCGACAATTTTAGTCCCTCCATTCTTCCTTTGGTTTCGCATTCGGGACGATCTTAACAATGTAGTGCTTCGCCCACCAAAAGACATGTTACAATGTGCATTTGGACAATTTGGACTACTAAATCTGCACATCACAAACTTAGCTGAGAATGAGAGCCGTAAAAAGGTGATGAGATAATGACCACAAACTTGTTAAAGCAATCGGATTCTTGTCTGCATACACACAAGGCGAACTGCACTCACCAATTCCAGTAGACAGCGGTGCATGCGCGGGGACTGCTTAGGAAAACTTCATTTTACCACCTGAGTGCGAAATTTCACGTATGGAAATGGTTGCCATGATCGAAGGAGTAGAGATTTCTTAAGCAACCAAAAGCAAAGTGGCTAAATACTCTGAACGGACTCATAATCATCATTTGATTGGGTGTCAGCAGAATTCATCAGAGTTGCAATTGGGTCAGCACCGACGGCTGATTGGACAACCACCGTCTGCGATGCTGTAACCCTGTTCACGCTCTGAAAATTCGGGACGAGCACAACTAACACAAGCTCCGTCTCAGCGACTGGCATTCATAAAGCGAGAACGCATTAGCACCAACGCAACCTTTGCTGCGATTCGTTACCACCTTCTTCTTTTTAACAGCCTTCATGATCGGTCACTGCAAATTTTGCAATAAAGGCCAATTGTTTAAAAAGAATGGACGTTCGGCTAAATGTGTACGAATTATATGCGAGATCTCCAGAAGGAAAGGGGATGAGGAGGCACTAATACTTTTCTGGACAGATTAATACGGTATGAGTAAATATGGGCGTGATGCTATGACCTCTTTCAATAAAATAGACAAACTGGCGTGCTTGGATGTGCATGAGTGTGTGCTGTTGGATGAATGACTGGATGGATGCACCATAAATAAAGGTAGTGATTTAAGTGTGGAATGACCGTTTAGAGGTAAAGCGAAGAAAGATTAGATTAAGAAAATGGGAACTGATCTCAAATGCATTCAGTTATCGAAGTCACAACATCCACAAGCACGTCACTGCCATCACCATACGATAAGTGATGAGGCTTTACGAATTCGGACTTGATCTTAAGTTGTCTGGACTAAAGCGCTGATTACGCAAACTACTCAGGCCTAGGAGACAGGGAAGAACAATCATGTTAATAAGAGATGTGCCGTGGTTAGTTCAATTTTATTCAATTCCTTTTCCTTTGTAGACAAGAGTAAACGCTGTCTGACATGATTTCCCTTTGCAAACAACTGCTCCTTGCAAGACAACACCAACATTTTTGCTGAGCCACCAACATTTGGTGCAAATCCTGCGTGTGGCTTTATCAATCTGCTTAGGAGTCGAGTGACTTCCTACGCTCTCATCGCGACGAAGAACGAGGAGAGCAACTAAATGCGTGAAAGAGCATAACACAATAAACTTGTATGCAGTCACTTGCTTGAATGAGCTCAATCAAATCATGGCAAGGAGACTAACCAGCAGAATCTAGTTTTGTTAAAACTTCATTGCTAAGCATGTTGGAATTAAAACAGATCAGGCATGTATAGATGTTGAATTGGTCGTAGAATCATGGAATCTTATTTTATTTTTTGAATCAGGATGTCTTAGATGACGTCTATGAGCTGTAACAAGGGAGTGTTAAGTCTGGCATTCTTAAGTGCAATGATTGCTAAATTCCTTGCACGCTTAAGAGCGATGATTGCTCATCCCTTGCATACAGCCCTCTTTTAACTTTTATGAGGTCTTTCATGGGCAAAGGAGTAAAATGCTCACACAGTAGCTGGACTTCTTCAACTCCACAACCCTACTACCAAGTTCTAGGCAGCAATTTGTCCGGAAGGAAAACTGTGGTTACAAGGCAAAGGGCAATGACGTGGAAGCTATTTACAGTTAAAGTAATTCGATTTCGATAATCTAAAATACTGGTGCTACTTAAGTTTGAAAGTAGCGTGGTGGCAAAATAAAGTCTTTAAATGCCAGGAGTTTGCGTAAATAATCCACCGCATGGTCAATTGGCTGGGAAAACTTTGCTGTAAGAACGAGTACTCAAGAGGCAAGTAAAACGATGACCATCCCACTAGCAGTTGATCCAAGTGCGGCCCAATTGGATTACTGCCTTAACGAGATTTCCGGTTTCCTCAAATTACTTCGTGCGCATTGTCAATACATTACTTAGTTCAATTTTATAAAATAATCTCGTCAGGTATCACAGCACGTTGTTTGGTTTGATTTTGAGTGCCATTGTAGTACTTTGTTTTTAGAACTACCGGTTTCGGTCAGGGTCACAGAGGTGGCCATATTGCCCTAGCTGCGTAAGCTGGCCTCAGGACCATGTCAGAAGCTTTTTTCCCTCTGCTCGTTGATTATGTATATCTACGTATATATAGATTCCGCCCTAGTATTCTGCCTTCTTTTGCCTCCGAGGTAGCCTCGGATCGCTATCGCAAAGTCGATGCTTGTGCGGTGAAGTTTGGAAAGTATTTGAAGTTCAGGGGAGCTAGGATTATAGCCTCGTCTCTCTTGAATTGCGTGTATGCGTATACATTAGGTTGTTGCGTTACTTGCACGCGTAAAGAAGACCGAAATCAGACCATGCCCTTTGTAAAGTACGGCGTTTCTAAATGTTGGCGCATCTGGTGAGGAGTGTTGGGAACTGCTACCAAACCAAGCGACTGTAAGCTACACCAGAAGAAGAGAAAAAGGAAGAGAAAGAGAAGGAAGAGGAGGGGGATGGGGATGAGCAGGTATGCTTCCAGTCAGCAGGAATTGGTACCTGCAGTAGACAGTAGACAGTGCCTAATCTTTTGAAGTAGAGGTGAAGACCTGTGAAGAGGAAGATGGAAGTAGGGTGCACATCTTTATTAAGCTCAAGGGTTTAAGCGGGAAAAGTTGACATTGGCCATGCAGAGCTCGCTAACTGAGAAATATTGCACGGAGAGGAATTTGTAAAATTGCCTTCGGAAACACCCTTGTAAGCGTAGCGTAATGTGTGGTTTGCAATACCCTTTACCCTCTCCATCGAAATAAATGCGGTAGTGTTACCTTCTTAACACGCTGCTTCAGCACGTGAGTCCACTACCTCATTACCTCGTAGAAGAAGCACTGCTTCCCATTGTGAGTTATTTTGTCCTCCCCTACTTTCAAGGTGAGTGAGATGAAAATATATGCAAACATGCCTACTCAAATTGCCATCAGCGCAGCCTCAACTACAAGATGGCACGACTCCAATTTGCGAACTGTGTGCATTCTAAACAAATCAGTTTTAATAGCGGTAACTAATAGTGTGCATTTTTTCGTTAGTGCATCACCAACGAGGGTTCAGGTGGAGGAGAAGGAGGTTAATTGCTGTCTCAACTTCATGATCCCATGCGATGTCAACCTGCCAACAGTCTCTTCTGCTGCAATGGTTTGGAGGCATAATGCTATTGCTACTGAATCAACGCTCAGTAGGAGTTGCAAGTCGGAGTGGATATTTGATCGGACATTGGCTGGGGTAGGAGGGCTGCACACAAACGGAGGACATCGCACAAAGAGGCCGAGGAGGAGGGAAAGCAGAAAAGAGACATCCGTCTGCATTGAATTTGTAAATGAAAGCAAACTCCGCATAATCAATAAGGCAGTGGTGTTGTTTCATAAGAAGACGTTGCAAAAAACGCGCTAATTGAAGAGTCGTGAGCAAGTTCCTAGAAGTGACTTGGAAAGAAGGAGAGCACCCTTCGCCTTACCATTGCCAAACCAGCTCCCACTTCTTCCAACAACTAGTCATGAAAAATGTGGGGGAGAAAGGTAATAAAGATGAAGAATCTACCTGTCAGACACTGAAATTGCTGCGTACCGACTCACCCATCCTGCAGTACTTTGTTTGTTTGAACTACCGGTCCCGGTCAGGGACAGAGGTAGCCATATTGCTCTAGTTGCGTAGGCTGGCCTCCTGGCATTCTGCCTCGAGACGCTGCACATCGATCCACAGGACTTCGCAATCAGTGCAGCTTACTCCAACGTTTTGCCGACTTCTCGTAGCTGATGAGCCCAATCTGACCCAATCAGATAAAGGGCGACAGTGTCTTCACACTTTTACGATATTCCCTTTAGTCTACTTTTATTAACAATAACAATTGAAAGCCTTAGGAGGTAACGCTGGTTCGCTCGTTGGAGGTGGCAAAGTCATAAAAGGGCCCTAACGATTAAAATGATGTCGGTTTCCCCAAATCTCTAGTCTACGTCGTGAGACAATTTGTATGGATAGGAAATTGTTTTGCAGCAACAGTCCATGAATAAATTACCGATGCTCATAGACCGCGCCATAATAATATTGGATTGTAGCATATTTTCAAACAAAACAAGTACAGTCAAGAAATAAATAAGGGCATTATTAGATTCAAAGTGCAACCCTTGTCTATTTTAAGGGGAGCACTGCCACACTAAAGGGAATGCTGTATAGTCTAGTGCTTAACACAATATTACGTTTTAAATGTATGTTGAGCAGCTGTTGGTGGAAACATTATGTTACCCCCTAATGTGCCTTGACCTATTGTGCACCTACATTTTGCAAAAAACCACTTTCGGCTGCATAAAAAAGGTGCGATTTTGGTGTAGTTAAGATTACTTTTACCTGCCGTATCAATTCGTAGGTACAGATTGGTGCAAAGTAGAGTTGATATTCGAGAAGAATGGATAAAGGACGCTGTTTTCGAATTTCTTCTGGATATAGGCACACGCGTATGGTGAGTGACAGATTTTAATCCAATAAAATATCAAAAACCTAATCATTTCGCCCTGTATGTTACTTGAAATACATCACGTATCGTCTGAGATCAAACAAACCTACACATGCTCCTTGTAATTTTCAGGAAGCATGCCGATTGCTGGTTGCATATTTTGCCAGGTGAAACAAGTCTTTAAGTTAACAAACTCGCTCATCATTTTGAAGGTCATCAGTGGTAACTGCTTCCTACCTCATTGGTAAATTGGATCCGTTGCAACGCTAAAATGACATGATTTTGGCGGAAGTAAGTCGCGTTTTTTAGAGACCTATCTTACATACTATGAAATACTTAACAAAATTGATTTACGGGACATAGATTTCACTGGAATGTACTGCGTCCGACTGGAGCATAATTTGCTCATCATAAGTCCTTTGACGAAGGATTCAAGATCAGAGTCTCTCCTTTGACATTGCTTCGCACATAACTCAGGTAAGAATAAATAGCGTTTTATGGCTTCTTACCATACCTGTCATACATTAACTAAAACTAGCTATTTGCTGGATAATTAGAGTTTACTACTTATTATCAAAATTCTAATCATTAATGCGCAGTAAATTGCTTCATGGGAACCGCTATAGTACCTACACTTGCATGAATGTTGGTCATTTTAGGCTACTTAATAGCTATGGAATTATAGTTAGAAGCCTTCGTGGCAAGGCGAGGAAAGGATTTAATTACCAAATAGCTGCTCACCGCCATCGGAAAGGTCAGAATGGGATTAGCTTTCAACTGATAGCTTAGATCAATGTATAGATGAGGCATTACACAAGTGAAGCAATACCAAATTAGGGCAAATGCACTGTGCTCTACGAAGTTCTCACTTTAGTCTTAAAGTTATCATAAAAAGAACCCGACTGTTAATTTGCTACAGTGCTAAAAATGCCTATCTTTTTTGAAACAATAACGTTTTGTGCAATGCAGTTGGACTGAGAGTGGGCATCAAAGAAAAACTAGGATGCGCCATATTTTGTTCATTTAAGCTATAATTGTTCGGGATTAGGTGTTAGGTGTTAGGCTACTCGCGTCCCAGTAAAGTAAAGATCAATTGTATGGCATTTAAGGCTTAGGAATGAACACAGTGTAATGCAAATGGTTTTGATGTAAATGATGGGGTAGCGTAAGCACATATCTGCGATCTATTTCCCTAATATTCCACCCACGATCATTCGACTTTGCACTTGAATCCTTCTTCTATCGCCGGTAGCTGCGAGGTTTCCCGTGCTGTGCATTAAAATTTGAGCCTGGTCGTTGGTTAAGTGGCCCATTTTGACAAAGAAAGTTAAAGTAATGCAAGCATATAGAGCTGCGTCATTTTCGTTTTATTTAAATGCAGAGCCTACCAAAACGAAATGTGCACTTCCAAACAATCGGCTACAGTTCTTTACTAAAATTTGGTTTCACAGCATTGTATGATGTTTGAAGACTCAAACTTCAATCTTAGTTTGAAAACAAGCAAATAGAAAGCAAGGCTATCACTTCACACGTTCCTCGAAAAAGATTGGATTGCTGTAAGTGATTTTTCACAGTCGATTTTGTATAGCTATAGATTCGATTTGCGTTCTCATTAGGGTAGAAGCAAGCCTTTATCATTCATCTGTAGATCCTTTTACATTTTATGCGCGGTAGAAAGTGCGTTATTGTCATTGCTATGGATCCGTATTGGCGGATCACACATACATATATGGAGGGCGTAAGACACTGGGGGACTTCACTGCTCATTGACCTAGAGATCAGGGCTATTTTTGTGCTGATGTGATCTTTGCGAAACGTGTTGTGTGGAGGGCGTCGGTGATGGCTTAATGGTGGTGTCTGGGCGAGGGGGGCGCAGCAGAAGCGGAGGAAGAAGTGACTGGTGGGAAGCATTCGCATCACTACGCAGATTGTACTTTGCAGCAGTCTTGAATGTTTGCTTGTTAAGGTGTTTTCTATCATTAGTTTTGCTCGGAGACGTCAGCTTTGCAGCGTATTCGACATTCACGCCTCGGCTCTTCCATTGTTTCCTTTTTTCCTTTTCGGATGCTACAAAATTACTGGGCTGAGGTAACATTTGATGAGTCTGTGAAATGGTAGGCATTACGAGTTCGTGAAGTCATTGGCGGCTGCGTCCTCGTCTCGGTTGTGCGATGTAGATGTCGGGATGGACGATGGCGGTGTGTGTTGGATGGCATAGCGGTAGATGTGAGAAGGGTGAGAAGGGCGTGGGCGCATGCTCAATCGACTAACTGGAGTATAACACTGATGGGCTGGGTTCGAAGGGGCGGGTTTGTTTTTTACGTTGATGAGTTGCTCTGGTGATTGTGTTAACACCGAAAAGATGGAGAGGACGGGAAGGAGAGGTGTTCCAGAGCTTTTTTTAAACGTACCGTAGGTTCTTTTCTTTTCGTAAATTTTGGTGTGTGTGTGTGTGTGTGTGCATTTCTTACTGTCTACTAATTGTTTTGTTGCACGTAAATCTACGCGTATTGATATTGTCAAGATAGTCTAAGGCTCGTTTGTAGTTCCTCAAACGTGTGTGTATGTGTGTACAGGGATCCCTTTTCAGTTGATGAGGTTCTAGGGAGAAAATTTGACGTGTTTCGTTTGGTTGTTGGATGGCAACGCTTTTTCGCGTTCGTCCTCTGTGCTGAACAATGAAGTAGAGGGGATTGATTGAAGTAGGTAGGTAGGTAGGTGGGGGTCATTCGAATAAGGAGGGAACGATGCTGTGGTGGTGAATGAGGCCTCACTTGGTGGAAGGGAAGGCGAGGAGGAGAACTTACCAAGCACTTGGCTTTTCACGGTGCTAAAGTGGTCGTGGGTCCAAAGTACGACGAAAGGGAATTTTTACTTCCTCTGGCGCATCATTATGTGATAGGCATGGGGACTTGAGTGGGTGGCACTAGGTGTCAATTTTGTACGCAGTATTTATGTGCTGTAATATTCGGCCTCTGACCAGCACTGGCTGCCTCGCCACCGCCACCGTCGCCGCCATTGTTCGCAACGCTGACTACGTGACGCTTCTCAACGTCGTCGTCAATTACGGACTCATCAGGCTGCCTGTTAACAATGACATGCATCGTTGTCAACGGTGGCAATGGCAGCATGGGGGAATGTGGGCACAGAAGCCGATCCATGGGAAGCTACTGGGACTACAGCAAGGACCTTTGAACTCGTCGTTCTCGACGGTGACAGCTGAGGTGTCGAAGCAAATATTAGATGTGTGATGAATGCGACTGAGAGCTCCCTTGCCCCTCCTTAGTGTGGACTACTTCTTCGCGCAGGACATAAGCAGGCAGGCAGCGCTGCAGTGTGCTTGGAGGAGGGCCTTAACATCATGGAAGAATGTGTGCGGCATGCGTGGCTGCGTGGGCGCCAGGCAGGCGGGCGAGCGCGCGAAAGCGAAGGGAGAGGAGAACGGTACCTTGGTAAGTAGTCCCCTATGGGAAAGTGTATGTTGTACAAGTTGAGTAAGATCCTATCACAGGCTTAAAATTGCACTACTTTTGTTTGTTCTGTTTCTTTTTTTTCCAACCCAAGGTAGTAGTAAGATCTTGAGGCCTTTAGCGGTAACAACGACAACGGTATGGCGTGAGGCAAAGCTGATTTGAGGCTATATTATTAAGAGCCTTCATACGATGCATCGGTTTTTCACGACTTCCATTTATGTGAGTGTTGAGCGGGGTGACCTTTTGCTAAGGTGTGGTTGTTAATTTTCAGGGGAAGGAGGAGGAGGAGGAAGCCAGAATGCCCCATGATTTAATGTCGTACTTTCTTCCGCCCTTTGTAGCATTCATAGTTCATAGTTCTAACACCTACCAATTGTTTTGTCCACATCACACTGCTAGGTTTATAGTCATCAATCGCTTAATATTGCATCTGCGACTCTGCAAAGGTGCACTACTGATCAGATGCGAAAATGACGTTTGAACTTTAATGACTGGGAGAAAGACATTCGGTAAGGACAGTACCAAAAACGGGGCCGGTAAGACGAAGGATTTGTGCAATGCTTTATTTTTAAAATGGGACTATCTCACACCTTGTGATGAAAGTTTTGTCGAAATTCCCCAGAGGAGAAAGGAGAGATAGTGACCCGAGCACCCCAAGTTCGCAATAAAGTCCACTAGTTCTGACTCATCTGTTCAAAGGATTTTGAGGCAGAAGACGAGGAGGCAAACGGGAAGCGCGCTACATCTCTATCCATTGTGTAATAATTATGTCGACAGAGGCCGTTTCACTACCCATAAGGACTGTATCGATGCCCTGTCATCTAAGTTAATAAGTTTATAACGAAATATCCAGTCTGCTTGAGGATAGCGATTCAATTTTTACATGTGGTGTGTAATGTTCTGATATCCTTTTCCGGGATAAATGCAGCTTTCTATTAATGGGATGCAATTTTGTAGCTGTATGTCAATTGTCAACTAATCAATTTTCGAAGATAAACTGCACTATGTCTGCATACACTCGCAGAGATAAATTTTAGCAGTTGTCCTAAGGCCACGCTTGATGATGTTTTGTGTATTTTCAAAAATTCTTGAGATTGAAAGATATTTGCTCGACGGTGGTCCTTCAAGTTTGGCAGTTTCAATGTCATTGGTCGTGTTTGGTAGGTTGTCTTACGATGTGGTGGGCACGTTGCGTGTTTTAATTGCAGCGCTATTTTGGCCGGATAAGCTTTATTAGTTCAAGAAGGGAAGAAACTGTTTCATTTTAGGCTTCACGTGAGGTCAATGATGGTCCAAGCCTTAAGGTTGACAAGAATGTACTTGTCTGCGGTAATGCATCAAATACGCTGCAAGGGATTGCTGAAAAAATGCTGAATTTGAAGTTGGAGTTCTCCGTTGCTCTCTATTGCTGTCTAGAAGTTGGTGTGATCTGTGCTGCGTCTCAATGGATTCGTCGTATATTCTCTTTTGAAGTCGATTTGCAAATGAAATGTGACGGCTACATTTTCCAAATTGATGCGATCACAATACCGGTCGAATTTATCGCGTTCATTGGACGCAGACATACCTGCAGGGCCCTCCGAAAGGGTAGTTGAATATTTTCTTCTCCACTGTAACTTCAGTAGGCGCGATCCGAACAAACCTAGACCAACGTCGTAAAGATTCTGGTGCGACCGCGGCGTCGGCGTGCGGCCCGCTCTGTCGTCGCTCAGTGTATCAATCCGCCGCCTTGATTGGCATTGTTTCTTTAAGTCTCAGCTGGTTCCTGCGGATTCAAGGATGCTCCTCGAATGGAGTATTCGGTGACGCAGGTGATAGGTGGATGCAAACATCGAATTTTACCGCGCAGAATGGGGACTACTGAACAAAATAAGCAGCACATCAGCCATGTTTCCTTCAAGCCTGCAAAGAACAGGTATTTTTTTTTGAGACTGTGTCACCGTCAAAAGGCGTTTTTGCGGTCAGCGCTCGCTGATGGAATTTTGTTGAAACTGTTGGAGGACTGCGAAGTAGGGGTGCAAGTGGTGCCGCGTCGTGACTCCTGCGCTGTGAAGTGGTAGGCGAAAGGGCCATGTAAACGAGTGTGATGGCTATGGATGCATGGAGGAAGTGACTCGCCGATTAACGGGTACGCATAAATGCACGTTTATTAACATCTGTAATGTCTTTATTTATGCATGCTATTTGCTTTTTATGCACTTTGATGAGGTGTGACGCCTTAGTGCGAGGTGTAGTCCTTTACATTGGCCACAGTCGCTGTGTATTTTATGGGAATCCAACGCTGGTTTAGGAGTAACTGTGTCTTTTTTTCCCACTTTCTACTTGTTCCACTTGTTCGTTGTCATCATTTGTTTGGGCGTCTTAACCCGGCAGTGCTACGCTTTAATTGCTGACAGTTCTAATTTTTGCACTCATTGACATCTGGTCATGCCGTTAGCAGCATTTATCCATTTCGCGCATCTTGTTATCGCTTTTCGCTTAGATTAGTAGATGGCATGCGTTCGTCCATTAATCTTGTTTTATTCTGACCTAACCGTGAAAGGTCGCGTTTAGCGGGTTTGAATAAACATACATATACTTTTTAGGAAATTCGATTGGAACAAGCTGTTAGTGTTCTTTACGAAGCATGTTAAATTCGTAGTTACCATATAGGTAGAATACGGCAAGTTGCTTCATAGCAAATTAGTGTTTTCTGCCAAAGTCGGAACAGTAAAATGGGCACTACGTGCAGTTGCATGAAGTGAGTAGATTGAAATGTACTTGTGGTTAGAAAGCTTGCTGCTTCTTTACTTCTTCTCATTGTTTTGTGGAGTTGAGGAGGACCATCTCGTAATTTAATGCCCATTTTTACGCGCGCTCAAATTTTACTGAATGTCAGGCGATTTCGTTGGTTCCTTCTGCTGATGTTATTCGTAAATGAGAAGAAAGGCAGGAAATAGGACACGAGTTTGACTGTTTAGTGTTCCTCGTGTAAACCACGGAACTGTGCACATTTGTCACTGTCAAAAGAAGCACCCCATGATGCCTGCATCCGAAATACTTATGGATGGAATAGTTATTAGAAGCGCATTGCCACGGTAATGACTTGGAAGGCAACTCACTGATTACCTCGGTTTATTCACTTCTGCTCTGTAGCAGTGTACGAGGTCCGGTGTGGTCTTCGCCACCCTTGTCTTAGTCGTGGTAGGAAGCGGCTTTGGTTTTTAGCTGTTTTTCCCTTGAGGCTGATAGTTGGCTGACGGATCGCGGACACAGGCGAAATTGCAGGTTTGGCGTCTCCTTTAAGTTAGCCATATTGGTATTCTTGACGGCCAATAGTTGGTGGACTTCTCCCAAGACACAGGCAAATGTGGATCGGCAAGCTTTAGGCTTCGTCTTTTTAGTTACTCGTGCTTTTTTTACTTATCTGTTGATTGGGTTATTTGGTTGGTAGATGTTTGGGTAGATAGACAGGCGGTAAGGCGATGTACTTAATTCGTTGTCCATGGGCATATCTGCCAAGTCATCTTCACCAGCTTTACTTCAGGAGTGTGAGGTGTGGCGTTGGAACGTTTATACAGTCCTTCTTGATGTGAGTGGTCGTGCCGCCTCATCTGCATTAGAACATTTGACTGCCGGAGGTGCTAAAATTAACACCTCTCTGATGCCCTTACGACGCATTTTTTCGGGTGCATTGCTTCATCTTGCTTGCATTATTGCTGCTAAGAATGCTTAGGATGGGAGTTGCTCACAGTAGAAAGGGATGGGATGCTTTGCCGTGTCAGCTGTCTTGTTTACGTACGGTACTTGCTCCATTGTTTTGAGCACACGCGCAAACATGGCAGGTCTATTGTGCATACCGTTGATTGACCGAGTGCTATCATGCTTGTGTCCGATGTAGTGGAGCTGTAGGTGCACTGGGTGGCTTGGGGGAGGGGAGGGGGGTGTCACCGGCATTGACATGCCCAAGGTATGGGGGCAAGTGGTGCACACGGGCCTCCAACCCTGTATTCCAGAACTTGACGATAATGCGACACAGACATGGACAAAGGCCCTGTGTGGTCTAGTTTGCATTCTAGTTCTGGGATATTAGTTGGCTTTGTGTCTGTCGCAGGGGTGCTTTATTATGCGGTGCGCCGCCTTTCCTGTGGTATGTGTATGGCAGTGATGAGAACGTGGATGGGACAGTGGTCGCAAGTAGCATCTTGTGCCCGCCTTTCCTTTTGATCATGGTATCCTTTTCCCCCATCACACTTATCATGGGTCCTGTTTTGAGACGATTACTTTGCGAATTATTTTATTAATTGCGTCGCTGTTCTTTTTTATTCACTTGTTCGGTCATTTAGTAGAGATGCAGAGGTAGAGTCTAGGTGAGGCGGTAAAGCTGATGTCGGTTGTCGAATGACTTTTTTACGTCATTGCGTTTATCTCAATCTCTTCATCCGCCGACGCACCTGCATACCCGCCTATCTGTTGGTTTTTTCTACTCCATCTGTTCGCCCGGCCTTTTCTCGACCTGCAAAATGTGTGGCTGTTAATTTGGGCTGCATGCGGTAGGCATATGAGACTGACGGAGACGGATCTGTCCATTGTGTTCATAGAAAGGATTAAAGTAGCGGACAATGAAAAGCTAAGGTGTTAGAATGCACTTTAGTCAAGCGAAGGCAAAGCTACTGGAGGGAGATAAAAACATCAGTTTTACGTTGGTAGATCGATTAATTTGCCGATTGAAGGTAAAGGAGGTGGTCAGGTGTCAAGTTCTGTGGCTGCAAGAATGTAGGTGCTGCCGAAGTTGAGATGCAGCAATGCTGAAAGGCTAGCCTAGGTCACACTATGCACCCAGGAACATCGAATTAAAGTGGGCCACGTCAGTGCAGAGCTGTGCCGATGGCCCTTCGTGTGCTCCTGAATCCGTTTTCCTACAAGGCGCAGAGAATAACTACTCTAACGAGTAAGCATAGTATCTGCTACACATGACTTGGTCTTCAAGTGGGGGGTCGCGCAAGATGATATTAGCTGGTTGGGTGTTCAAAATCATCAAACGCATGCGAAAAAGTTGCGTACCTCAACGTCATGGTTGTATCTATCCACCCACATAGACACGGGATCCACAACCGGGTATCAATATTGTCAGTCAGCATCTCTCTTAGGGGTCACATTATTAACCGATCAGTGTCTATCCACAGGGATGCAGGACTCATTCAGAGGTCATTGCGTCAAACTGTGCCCATCACAATAGGCATGAGACACATCATCGAATGCTTGACGCATAGTGTTTTTTTACAATTGATCTCTGCGTTATTGCTTCTTCCCACCGTGCCATCGTTCTCGTTTTTTGTTGATAGGCTTGAAGTTACTCCTTTCTTTAAGCATGGAAACCTCTTTTATTATCGTTAGAATGATTAACGATTCAATTTTGCTGTTTTCTGTATTTTTCATACATTTTCTATTTGCCCATGCTTAGCGCTTTGCGAGGTTTTGGTTAAGTAGTGCCTTCTTTAGGTAATTTTGAGGATGGCGACTAAAAGCCAACACTTCGTTATTCTCGTTATTCAGTTGGCGCTATCTTTTTGCTATTTCTATTCATTCTCTCGATTCCCTCGTAAAGGCAAAGTGAAGTCTCTTTTGCCTTTTGTTCGCTTGCGAAGTGTAGGCAACAACCCATTTACAGACTCATGGTAGAACGTTAAGGTTTTTGTGTCTCAAATTCAACCATTCTGTGTAATGTTAAGTAAGTTGACTTCGCTTATGGAATTGTAAGTTTTACAATGGTTATACTAGATCGCCTTCTTGCATTGTTTCATTTGGTCGCTACGAATTCTTTTCTCGTTTGTGTGCAATTTTACCTTCTTGAGGGTATGCAGGGAACAACCAAGCATTTTATTTCTGCCATTTGTTTCGGCAAGCAATTTTAACACCGCTTCGTTTTTCCGTCTCCAAGCTTGTAATTAACTCATTAGTAGCTTCAAATTTTTTCTTTATCTATTTTTAGCTTTCAACCTCCAAAAGTAAGCAGTTTTTGTCGATCCAGCCTTACGTTCTCTTGTGAATTCTTTTTTTTTCTGTGCCGCCTTTGCCCTGTGCTTCTGATTGCTTGCCATTCTTAAAGGGGGGTACTTCTTAGTAGGTCTTATACGTCTTATTTGTAATGGTTGTTCTTTGTCCTATTTCCTGGGCGACTCTTCTGTGTGTACTGTTTTTTCTCATATTGATCCCTGCGATTTTCACTCCCACTTGCAACTTCTTTTTACGAGAGAATGGCCTCCTAGGTTGTAGACAGTCTTAGCATGTGTAGTATTTTTCACGACCTATGAATCCGTCCCACAGCTGCCAGCGTTTGTCTTCATATAGAGCAGTAAGACGAGTGTTTGTGGTCAGCATTTAATCTTGGCTAAACTCAAGCCGACGACGACTAGGCCCTAACACAAGTGTAGTGCGGCGTATACAAGGGACAGCTCCATGCCTATCGCATCAATCCCGGTTTTTCAAACAGTCAGCCTTTGATGTGCTTTTAGTCGGGCACAATGGAAGAGGGAATGCTATAATAGTAGCACTGAGTAGTTGTGAGGTGGATTTAGTGGCTGGGTGGAGGTAAAAGGGGTGTTTTGGTGTGGTTGAGCTGAACGAGCTCAGTGTGTACTACTCAGAGGCTGATCCTGACTTGCATGTCAGGTTAGTCATAAAGGTAATTCCTCCTTCCCTCCGTCCCCTACCCTACATTACCCTCGGAATTAGAGGACAATTTTTTGCTTAATTTGCCGGAACCACTAGCTTGATTTCATTCTTCCCCTGCACAATTTTGCATCAAGCCGCACTAAGTGTCAAGCCGACACAGGAAATTAGCAAGTTTAAATAAAAAAATAAAGGGTCTCGGTAGTCACCACCGTGTGGTGGACTGGAAACCAACATTGGCGTTGCCGCTACTGGCCAATCGACGTCTACACCACTCAGGTGTCGAATTGCTGACTGGGTTGATGTCTCCTACTGTTAAAGTTATCCACTATTGCAGACGCCTCCATTCACAAGAACCTTGGTTCATCATCGCACTTTGTTATGCATCGACACTGATGCTGGTCTGTGTCATTCTTGATAAATGATGTCTGTTTCGTGTGTACCGGGAGCCAGCGCTCACTACACGTGCAATTGTGCAAAACCTGCGCCTCTGTTTAGACCTTATTTCCTTCGTATTGATGGAGGCTTTCCCCAATTCATGCTTGCTGCTTCCGTTCTGCGGACAAGAAGTCCGCTATCCAAAGAGAAATTCGCGTGCAATTTGTCCGTGTGGAAACACTGCTACCATCGTAAAGTCCATGAAGTTCGTGTATCAAGAGGGAGTGGGGACACTGGAATGGTTAATTGCGTCTCCTGGCAGCGCTTCAGTGTGGAACAACACAAAACTCTGTAAATTCTGATTCCTTACCGTTCCTGATGCCTACATCTCTCCCTGAAGCTGTGATGATGTCTCCACAGTGTTGTATGTTCCTGTAAATTCTCCACCATTAGTAAATTTTAAAATGCTGCTCATTTGTATGTGCTTTTTTTGCGAACCGAGGAACGTAAGAATTGAACGGGATTACACAGGTGATGATAAATTTGCTCGTTAATCCCTAAGAGTTTTGCTTCGTTGGTGCGAAATTCCACCTTTGTGAAGGTATGCAAGGAAAAGCAGCAATTTGTTTTACTTATTTCACTAGGCGATAAATTTTAACGCAGTCTTGTTTTCCCTACTCCCAAGCTTGTCATTGATTTATCTGTAGGTTCAAGATCTGATCGCTCTTTAGCTTTGGTAGCCGAAATTGGGTGATTTTTGTCGATCCAGACAGACGTTCTGTTGCGCATTCCTTATTTGGGTGCTACCTTTGCCTTGGGCCTGTAAGGGCTTGCCATTCTTAAAGTGGAGAAATTGATAAGCAGATAATGCACACTTTGTTTGTAATGGTTGTTCCTTGTCCTATTCCTTATTTGAGCCCTCGATGCGTACCATTTTTTTCTCATAATAACTCCTGCGATTTTCACTCCCACTTACAGCTTCGTCTTAGGTCAAAGACAGATTTAGGATGTGTAGTATTTTTCACAGCCCACGAATTCAGCGTTTGTCTTCATGAAGTAAGACGAGTGCACCCGAAGGCATTGAGCAGTTGTGTCAGACACTGGAAATTGTGAAGCTTGCCTAACAAATAAAGAATCTCGCGGGTGAGCTAAAAACCAACATTTTCGGAACAGCCACTGACCGATGGACGTCTGCACCTTTCAAGTGTCTAATTGCTGACCAGGTTGACGCCTCCTGCTGGTGCGGGTAACTAAGATTGTAGACGCCTCCGACCACCGCACCTTGGTATTCACAGGCATGGACGCTGGTCTGTACTATTCTTGATAAATGATGACTCTTCCTTGTATAACGTGACCTATTCCTTACTGTTTCGCGTGATACCGCAGCATTATGAATGCTCATGGGAATTTAAAGCCAGCGCCTCTGTTTCGGGCATTGTTTCCTCATTTATCGAGGCTTTCCCCATTCTATGCTTGCTGTTTCCGTTTCACAGGTTCAAATGTCGGTTGGGTGTGAACCAAATGCAGACGGGATGCCCGCTGTCCAAAGCGGATTATAAGTGTAATTTGTCGGTGTGGAATCACCGCTGCCATCGTGAAGTCCATGAAAACCACGCGTCAAGAGGGAAATGGGACACTGGAATGATCGCCTCTGTCTCCTGGCAGTACTTGGATGTTGAACAGTACAAACTCTCTAAATCCTGAATCCCCACTGTTCCTGTACCTACATCTCCCTCCCCAAGTTGTGGTGATGTCTCCACATTGTTGTGTATTCCTGTTCATCTTCCATCGTTAGCAAATTCAAAAATGTTACTCATTTGTATGTGTTTCTTCGCAAACAAAGGAACGTGGGTGTTGAGTGAGTTTGCGCAGATAATGAATTTGCTTGTTGGTCGATGTGTTTGGAGCGTGTGAAGTGAGGCGGTCCACTGTGATATGCCACAAGAGTCTCCAGATTGTGGTGAGAATGCGGCAACTGCATTTTGCTACGAATGAATTATTAAATAAAAGTGGTCGTTTAGCGCACCACTTGTGTTAAAGGGTAGGTGGCTCAAGCTAGTTTGTGATAAGTCTAGGTTGATTTGAATAATAAATTGTAATTACTAGGACAGGCTGGGACGGCATGTTATCAATGGACAAACGTGGTGGCGTTAATTAGGACTGTTTTTTACATAATCACGGGTATTTTGGGCCAGTGGGCTGCCAGAAACTTCACTTGTACCAACTTTCATTTGCCAAAGCAATTAAACGTAAGAGATTGCCACATTTTCGTTGATGCTGCAAATTCGATGAATAAATTTTGCTGGATCTAAACACACGCGTATGATTAGTGGTAGATTTTATTCTAATAATGTCTGTGAAACTATTTCATTTGTATCTGCATATTAAATGTAGTATATCACGTATCGTTTAAGACCAAAAATAAGTGCGCTTGAGGTATATAATTTCTAAGACGCATTTTAACTACGGATTGCATATTTCTTTAAGTGAAACAAGTCTTTAAGTCAATTAATTCGCTCATCGCTTTGGAGGTTATCAGCGGTAACTGCTTTCCGTCTCGTTGGTAAATTGAGTTCTTTGCTACACTGGAATGCCATAATTTTGGCAGAAGAGGGCCGTGTTTTTTCAGACTTGTCCTATTCACTAAGAAGCGCTTCACACAAATGAGCTTGCAGGGCATGAATTTCAGTGGAACGTGTCGCGTCTGGCTGGAGCATAATTTGCTAATCATGAGTCCTATACCTAGCGATTCAGGGTTAGAATTCTGCCTTTGGCGTCACTTTACATGTAACTTAGGTAAGAATTAATTGCATTATATGGTTTCTTACCATCCCCCTCGTGCATAAACTTGCAATATCCATTTACTAAACAATTAAACTTTGCTGTTTATTCCCAAGATTTTAATCATTAATGCGCCCTAAACTTGCTTAGTACGACTAGATTTCATACATCTGTAAACTACGTACAACTCTTAGTCAATTTAAGTTATTTAACGGCGATGTGGTTATAATTGGAAGTCTTGATGATAAGACGAGAAAACAATAATTTACTTACGAAAGAGCTGTACACCGTGTTCCACCGCCATCAGAGAGGTCAGGATGCTATTAGCTTTTGTGTGGTAGCCTAGATCACAATCGGATTATACAAACAACACATTAGCGAATTGGCTCAAGTGCTCTGCTTTCTAAGTATTTTTTACTTGGGTCTATAAGCGGTTCCAATTTGGCACCGGCCGTCAACTGGCTACGATGCCAAAATAGTAGGTCTACCCTGAAACAATAACATTTTGTGCCCTGCAGCTGTGCTAAGGGTGCGCATTAACAAACAGCCAGGGTGAACGGACATTCTAGTCTGTAATTAATTAAGATTAGGTTTCAAATGTTAGATTAATTGCGGTTTAGTGAAGTTCAGTTTAATTTTAAGACATTTGATGCTTAGGAATGAATGCAGTGTAATGCGAATGAATTCAATACGAAAGCTAGGATAGCTTGGGTGCATAGCTTGGATCCATTTTCTTGGTTTTTTACCTACGGTTATTCAGTTTTGTACTCAGCAGTTTCTTTCATCTCTGGTAGCTGCGATGTTATTTCGAGTCATGTAGTAAAAATTTAGACCTGGCCGACAGTTAAGTGGACTATTTTGGCGAATAAAGCCAAAATAAAGCAAGCATATAGAGCTGCGTTATATTCAATTTATTTAGATCCAAATTCGATTAGAATTATGATCTAGCAGCTTATACCATTTAGTGGTTACTTGCGGCAATTCTCCTATCAAATTTAAAGAAATAAGGTTTGGTCGATGATTGAGCGCCCAGGTTGGCACAGATGATTGATAATGTGCACTCAAACAATCGGATACCTCTGCGACCAGAAATGATCCAAATTGAAAGTCATATGCCCATTTTATTCTGCAAACGCTTTCAATGGGGTTAGAACTGAAACTCAGCGTTCAGCTTCCTTCGTTAGTTGCCCGCGGCAGTTCTTGTTCACAAATCAGTTAATTTTGGCGCGTCCGATATGTAGGGATCTCGGTTCGGCAAAGAAAGTTACAGCAGTTCTCGTTTTAAGCTCCGGCAATGTAGGTGTCGCTGATGTGTAGGGTGTCCACTGCGTCAAGGATAGCTGAGATGCTGCGACTCTAGAAATGCGCTCTCTTCAACCTCTTTTGCTTGAGCGTTGCTTAGAATCGGGATTTGGCGGCTTACTTCCCATGGAAAATTATGCGACATTTTTCGTTATAAAATTTGGCAATTGAGATGTAACCAAAATGCGAATTGCTTACATTGGCAAAGGGAGTTGAGAGAATACGAAAACAAAGGATAATTTGAAAATAGGAAGAGATTTGTACACTCAGGACAAAGATGAAATGGTTTGTATTTGAGCAGTGACGATACGGCTGTGTGGGAATATGGAACGAAGAAAGTCAAGTCAATTAGAGTAAATCAGGCAGTGCAGTCTTAAGAATAGATTGTTTAAGAGAGCAGGAATATATTTCATGCTTAACAAGCACTTGTATTCCTTTCCCATTAATAGCATTATGTAGGTAATTTGCTCTTTCCATACCTGCTCCTGCTTGCTCTTTCCTCCTTTTCAAGATCCATTCGTATGCTACTCTCATTCTTCACCTTACTTGTGTGAGTCGTTTCAATATTATCACATCTGATGTCCGGTATAAATCACAGAACAAAAGGACTATTACTAGCCTCTTCTGCTGTGTCATTTAAAAAAACCAGATACTTTTTCTCAAGCCAGTTCCTTCATCGTTCACTCACATAGCTTGATGAGTAGGCAAATATATTAGTGTCGAAAAGACTGAGGGAAACTAGGGAAGAAATGAAGAACGCTGCGTTACAGCTCCATACGCACGACTTCTCACCTCTTTGCCCTAATCTATGCCATTCTTTTGTCTTTTTCAGCTTAAAGTCCTTATTACTTCGCTTCTGCCGATGGCGAATGGACCGCCATTGCCGTTCGCATCAGGAAAGCCTCTTTGTTAACCCAATAGCAATCTTTAGGGGTGAATCGCCGATACCTTAAACCAAAATTCAATCCTGCACTACACTTGCTGTGCTGCACTTACTTTTCACGTCCTAAATCCCTAAATAAGCAGCAGCATCAGGACAACTGCTGGTGTACAACAACTTGCTCAATATTCATGTCCTACTGAGGAAGAACTGTGGCGCGGTACGCACGTCTAAGCTTGACTAATTGGACTGAGTCAGAATAGGCAAGATTAGCAACCTAGTCTAGATTTTGGCAAGCTCGAGTAAGGCGCCTTATACCTTGCTATTTAAAATGACCCGCCTAATCAACTCGACACAACTCATTTCACTGAGCCTTGTAGTGTTCTCTTTCCACCGCGCAGGCATTAGGAATTAAGGCACGCTGACTAAAAGTAGACCTGATGACTTCTTGGGAATGAATGGAAATGAGCTGTCTTGTCTATACCTCCTTTTCTCATTGCCACTTTAACACATCTTCGGTGAGTGTGTCCTTTTTTGCATACTGTGCTCTATACATTTACACGTATTGCGTCTTACCTAATGTCATACCGTTTGTGCTCCTCACATAAAATGCATACGGAAAAGGGGAGTGAATGATTCCTACAATTCAGCTTCTTGCCTTATTTTTCCACTTTAGTGCCATTAGAACATCTCGCTTCTCTGCCTCCTTTATGCTTCTCTTAACTTCTTCGCCTATCGCACCGTCTGCCTGTGCCCTCTTTGTGGGTTCCCTTTCATCTCTCCACTGGTCTTAATCTCGATTGCGACATGAGTTAATAATGCGCAGATTTTTGGCTAGATCAGACTAGTACGAGTTAGACTGGACCGAGACAAAATCGTGTTTTAACAAATTTTTGCTATGATTACCATCGAATCTTTATTTCCATCTTTCATTTTGTCACTTTAGTTTTTACAACACTACTTCGCCTAAATTCCATCTCCTACTTCTACTCCTTCACTTAGCCTTTAAAGAGCAAATGTGGGCGCGTTGCTCCCACTTCTTACTTTGTAATTTGTTAGTTGCTCGAAATCCTACCTGCTCATCTTACTGTCTACCCCTTATATTCTTTTTGTAACGAATTTCTCTGTCTGGCTTTCCACTCTAGACCGCCCACTCCATTTCCACCAGGCATCTACGCCTCTCTGTCTGTTTGCCTAAGTTTGTGTATATTGCATTGTTTACCTTTATTTTCGTCATTTGGGTAGTCACCTGAATTGATATCTCACAAAACAGCTAAATCAAATCGATATTTTCGTCCTGGGCGCAATGAAATCCCTTTTGGTCGTCCGTTAGATGGCTAGTTCTTTGGCCATTCTATCTCAACTCTACACTTTGCTAGCATTCTATCAGCCATCCACTAATTGACTTTACTTCATCTAATCATTTTTTCCTTCCTGTAACTCTATACCTCCGCTTATTTTAGATTCAAGTAGACAAGGCACATGTTACTGGCGAAAATCATATGCCATGTGTAGAAAATTTGTCTTCTGTAAGACGCAATACGTGTTAGTGAATGGAGTGTAGTAGGCGACAAAGGAAACAATCTTCGAAGATGCGTTGGAGTAAGACATGAGAAAGGAGGCACAGAAAAGAGAGTCTTTACCTTTCCATGTGTATTTTGATCCCTAATATCTGCAGGCCAAATTAAAACGTTATGGCGGACTTCAATTTTAGCGCATAAGACGCCTGTAAGAATGAGGCATGCTCGATGGATGAGAATTTGGCGACCCGCCCCTAAATACTGCTATTGAGCTAACGAAGGGGCATTTTTGATGCACACCCCTACTTCTGTGCTTGGAATAATTGTTGTCTTGCATTACGAAAGGCAATGATGGTCTATGCGTTTTTTCGGCAGGGGTCGGGTAACATGAATTTTTAGCTGAAGGAGATAGGGAATGATTAGGATAGGGGTGAAGGGACGAAAAGTCGCTGATGTGGAAGGAGTAAGGGTGGACATGGACAAGAACGGAATGAAAATGGACGCTGCGGGCTGGCTCCCCACATTGCTCGGGTGTAGCCTTCTTTACTGCTTACTATATTTCTACCGTCTATTCCTGAACTGATTCAATCGCTTACTCATCGGGATGCGTGTCTATGTAAAACTTGAAGAAGTCGTCCCAATGACGCGTAAACCGCCCAGTCACTGCTCAATCCTTTTTTTAGCAAACTCATTCATCCGACCCTCTAAAATAACGAGTAAGAATGTGCGCTTTTGCTTAAGACAGCCTTCTTTGTTTTCACTGTCTCTACACCTGTCAGTCTGTTTGCCCAAGGTTGTATGTGCGTCATTGTCTACTTTCAGGTTCATCCATTTGGAAAGTAGCCTTAATTGGTGTTTACGAAAACAGGCAGGAACGTGTGGGTGTGCCTGTGTGTGTAGGCCAGAAGGCCTCTTCATCTCATCGTTGCCTAATAATTTGTCCTTCTAGCGGATCAAATCGAATACGAAAATGGGCGCTGGCGGACAATGAGGTAAGAGAAGGAGAAGGAGAGGTGCGTGAGGGATCCAGAGATGAAAGGCGATCTCGTGGCACTAAAGTGGAAAAGTAAGGGCGAGAAGATAAAATGTAGAGACCATGTGCATACACTTTTCTGTATTAAACTGTTTAATCATAGTGCTGCCGTTCCTCGTAACAACGTACAACTAAACGACCAATCACCTTCATTATTTTAAACCAGGTAGATGCTTGATCGTCTGTTCTTATTCTGATCATCTACGCTATCTGACAGTGTCTAAAGTGTCTGACCATTGTTTAAAGCAAGAGAATAACTCTAGTAAGCACTGAACGCAGCTTGGTGCGAATGACGTTTTGGACCTTTGATTTCGTTAAGTGGGCATTAGGATAGGTTCCCTTGTGTGTATTTTCTCTTTACTTGATGTTCGGTGCTTCAAGCTTTGTTTCTTCGTAAATGAGTTAAGGGAATGTCAAGAGTTGCATATCCGTTCCTTCCGTGCCTTGCATCCTTCCAGCATCTTACACCTCGTTGCTGCTAAATTCAAGGTGGAATGTCAGCACAGATGAAACCATGTTTGGTGGCCGTTGCTACGCGAAGCGAGCAACAAAGTGGACATTTGTACAGCTGGGTGAGGAATTCGTTTTGGTAGAGATGCACACAGAGTAGCAAAAGACATTCATCTGCATGGAAGATTAAAGATTTGTAGAAGAGTAGATTTGTCAGCCGCTATTGGAGTTGGTACGCAGCCGGAGCGTAGTTACCCTCGGTCCACTTCTCATCAACCACCTCCACTGTCTCTCATCCGATCCCCCTGCAACGCCCCAAACTCCCATTTTACTATTCCAAAGGCACCAGAAATCCAAAGGAAATGGAAATCCTAGAAACCAAAGGTTTGTTATGCCCTACTTGCCTTCTCCTGCAATCGCATGCGCCTTCTCAACATTGTCACAACTGATATTCTATTTGAACTCACCTATCATGGTAAAATAATGTGCTGCGTCTTCAAGTGTGCCGTTCGACAGAAACTCAGGTTCCGTTAACTCAAATGCATGGTCTGATGACTGCGTAAATAAAATGAACTCAAGAACGCATGGCAGAATAAGAAATGAAATAAGGAACACAGCGCCATAACACTGTACAGAAGCATCCGACGATAACCATTCTCTGTCCCTTCCCCTACTTCCTTTCTCTAAATGTTCTGTCTTCGCCTCTCACTCAACTTTTATTTCGCCACATTTAGCTGAACAAATCAGCTGCGGTCAGCGCCAAGGTAACGGCCTAAATCGTACCTTTCCTAGCTAAACAGCCACCAACTTTTTACTAAATTCATACCTCTCTGCTCTGACAGTCCAACAAAACCACTTGTAGTAGATGCCCGTGCTGCTAGTCGAGTTGCACATGTCAGATTGTAAGAGGTTAATCACACAAAAACTGTCAGAGATGCTCTTTTGCGCTTTCTACCGTCTTCAATTATTCATTCTGCTTCGCGGTGTCATTCCTACCATTCAGTCATTTGCCAGTGTCTCCCTTCCACTTCGTTTTCTCCTCGCCGCTGGCCTTCTTTTGGCCTCTGCTTCCGTTGCCTTCCTCTCCATCTTTTCGTTACTCCCGACGTCCCACCCTGCCTCATCAGAGCCATCAAGGTGCCAAAAAAGATAGATGCGGTAGAAATTAAGGGAAAGTTTTGCCACCAACCGTAATCCTCCGCCTCTACTCTACATGTTTTATTTTCTCCTTTCTCTCCATTACTTCATTCGCACGCACCATTCCACTGTTTTCACGTCTGGAATCCAGTGCATATCACATAGAAGAAGAAAACTATGCTCGGCCTCTTTGAGTGTGCCATTGAATAAAAAATGCGAATTCCTTTTACTAAGTCAAATCCTTCATATCATGCTATTTAAGTGGGTAAATTACTCACTTTGGGAATAGGTGAGGGAAAATGGTAAAAAATAAGGCGCGCTGCACTACAGCACTGCGCAGAGGCATCCTACGATGCCCATTTCAAATCCTCTATTCTCCTTTCTCATTCCTCTATGTTCCACTTCCACAGCTTTTTATCCTTTTGCCTCTATCTAAGTCATTCCTTTGTCTCCTTTAGCAGCAAATACATCTCTTTACTTATCGAAGAACTTTGCGCAACGTTGTTGTCTTGAGCAATGCAAAGCACCGATTCGTCAAAGGACAGTCTCAGAGATAAGCATCAGAAACGCTTCTTCCTTCCTAAGGGGTAAGTCGTCTATTCCCTTAGTCATCTCATAACTTCCACAACGCTTACTGCGCTGCACTTACTTTTTGTCTCTTTCATGCTTTTGCATTCACTGAGTGAGAAAGAGCACCAGGAGACCAACTGATGAACAGCAACTTGCTCAATGTTCATGCTCATCTACAGAAGCACTGTAGCAGAGTTAGCATAACAGAGCTTAGCCCGATCTGACTAGATTGGACTGTATCCACAACAGACAAGATCGGATGCCTGGGCTAGTTTACGATGGACGTAAATAAGAGGGAAGTAGGCAAAGCTATCAGATCTATGGTGCATGTCTCATCCTCAGAGAAGCCTTATACGTTACCATTCAGGTCAACCCCACAACAAATTTGGTCTGATCATTTGGCACGACACAATTCCATGACATGTGAAACAAGGCCTTCTCTTTCCCTCTCGTAGATATTACGGGTCAAGGTGCACACTTAAGAACTTGGTTTAATGAAGTCTTTGAAGTGGGTGAAGAGGAGGCCTCTTGTCTACTCCTCCTTTCTGATGCCAATCTCCGGCACATTATTGTTAAGTGTCTTTTTCGTCTCCTGCTGCGCTCAATATGCTTTAAGGTGTTGCATCTCGGATTGTGACCCACTGCGTGTACTCCATGCATCCAACTCTATAATGCATCTGCATTGTAATTCCTTACCTTTGTTTTCCACTTTAGTGACTCGAGGACGTGTTGCTCCTCTGCCCTTCTCGCGCTTCTCTCACCATCTAACATAAATTCTCACCTTGCCTCGCACAGCTTAGCTTGGATTGCCAAAAACCCTCCATTTTGTGTTTCTTTTGGTTACTTTAGCTTGTTCTTCAACATTTCGCCCTAATTCCATCTGCTCCTTTTCCTCATCTCAACTTACTCCCTTGGAAGGGTAGGTGAACCATTGCTACTATTTCGTAATCTATAGGTTGGCCGAACTCCTGTCTGGCTTTCTAATTGCCCACTTCCTACATTCGCCTTGCAGGGAGTCCCTCTACCTCCTTAGTCCATTTGTGCCCTTTTCACCATATGTCTACGCCTGTCTGTCTATTTGTCTACCCAAGTCTGCATGTGTGTTATTGCCTATTTCAATTTCCCTCTTTTTGGGGGGTCACCTTATTTGGTGTTGTGCAAAAACAGGCAGGAAGGTGTGTGCGTGTGTAAGCTTAAGTATACATGGATTCAAGGACAGTTCCATCCTGAGCCTAATATGGTCTTCTTTGGTCTTTCGTTGGATGACCTGTCGGTTGCCTAATTACTTTTAACTCTTCACATTGCCAACACTTTACCACCCACAAACTCACTTCTAACATTTAATTGCTTTTTTCCTTAGACTATCTTAATTCCTTTTTTCCTTCCTTCAGATTGAAGTGGACATCTAATGGTGGGAAGAGAGTAGCATTGAAGCCCCATAAGTCGCTTCACACGGCGGTCGACTTTGAGTCAGCAAATGCTAAAGAGAGGAAAGTTAAGCAATGTAGCATGCAAAACTGATGTAAACTTTTGTGTCAATTTGAGGCGATTTATTCTCTTTGTCGCCAGTGATCCATGTTGCCTGTGTGAGAGCTGCAAATGACGGGATGCAGTGCAAGCGGCAGTGAGTAGAGATGGCAAACCTGTCGTTCGACGGTTGTTGGATTCTCAACTGGAGAGCTGTAGTGCCTCATCTCTATGCTGAGATGAAACAAAGACGCTGAAGGAGCGCCAACCTCATACAAGATCAGCCACACTGGCTAAGTCTCTGCTTTCCCCTTGGCACTTCGGGCTAGATGACAATGCTGAAGAGTAATCAATGTGAAGATTTGCCGACTCACTTTGGAAATGAAGAGGTAGACGACCAAGGTAAGCAGATATTGTAAATCTCCAAACATACAATTTTGTGCATCAACCACGAAACACCCCTCAACTCTTATTTACGACAAGGGTAACTACCTTTGCCATGTTTTCTCAAGATCCCTGATATTTTTACCTCTGATCACCGGTTCCCCCTGTTCCGTGCCTTACCCATACTCTAGCTATCGTAATCTGACTCACCCGACTCAACAATGACCACTTTCATTTAGTTTTCCAAGGTGTTAAGACTCCTACTCTGTGGCTCTCTTGAAAGGATTCGTCCCTGAGGCAAATCAGCAGACCCTGCTACCACCTCCTCAGTACGTCAGCACTACACTCCCTGCCCTAAAATTATGACTCACTTTGTCTTACTTTCGAGCGTTGACAAAGTTTTCGCATCTGCTACATGTTAATGATCCCCATCCAACGAAGTGAAAATCACAAGAGTCAAGCAACCAAGCATTCCATGCCTATCCGTTCCTTTCATTCAGTTTAGCGAACAGTATCACTCAGCCCATCGTCACATCTGCAAGTTCTCCATCCAAACGAATCGGAAATGAAGGCTAGAAAGCGTTACAAAAGTTTGATATTGACTTTAAGGTCAAATGCCTTTTTTGGCTTTCCTTACGTGATTTGGTGTGCGAAATCCTCTCGAAAAGCCTTTGTTCTCAAGTAAGAGTAATAAGTTTTTGCACCTTATGCACCATGGCCCAATAATAATGCCTAGAGTTCGTGGTTACCCGTATGGGTTCGTCGGCCAACGCTGGTAGGAGATGCGCACTCCCTGTTAGTGTGCCTTCATGTAGTGTGGAGAAAACGCTAAAGCATCTCATCAGTGACTGCGTCAGTCGACGAATAATCTTGTAGCGTTGGGCTTTGGAAAACATAATCTGGCTGGCATAGGAAACATTCCTTTGGTGCATTTTAGTGAAAGACTCGGAGCAGTCAACTGAGTGGTTGGTCCTACTAACGTCGCATAAGTTGGAATAGCAACGACAGACCCGTTGAACAAATATTTCAATAAATTGATTGAGTTGCAGGCCTTAGGAGTAAATAAGTGATCGACAATCTGTTAGGTCCACCGCCGTACCCGAATTTTATCCGAGTGATTGAGGGTTCCGTTGGATGCTTCGTTGAAGGTCTCCTCGAACTAAAAACTTAAAGAGGGTAAGCACAAACAAAGTGAGGAAAATGAAATAGCCTGTGACAAATGCAATGAGAGCTGTAATGCAGACTCAAATTGTTGGCCATTGTAGGGGACCTAGAATCGTGCAGTTGACCTTTCAAAAGAAGCCTAACTTACTCCCCAACTAGGCCAAGTTTCAAGCAGGATGATTGCGCCCCTGTGAGATAAGCACACTAACTACTACTTGTTTATCAAAGTCTGCTTAGCCAAATTTTAATTAGTCTTTAATAAGCATAGTAAAACTGCTTTGCTTTATGCGGTGGTAGCAAGTGCAACTAACCACCAACAAGAAACTGAAGTGACGTTGATTATTGAAGATGAGAGGGAAAATCTGGCCCCTAAAATTGACTCGAGAATTGTTATCAAGCTACTAGGAATTCAAAGCAGAGCTTCAAATTCACTGCGGATGCGTTCCCATTGTTCCTAACTCTATAGCTGCCCCGAAAGATTAAATTTGAGGAGAAAATCAAGGACAGGGGATATAATGGGTAAGGACTGCTAGAAAGAGCAGGAGATGGAAAAGAATAGAATTTAGGAATTTACTTCAGATATATACAATTAATTGCATCACAGCCATAAACAAAGACACATTTGCATGAACTTAAGCTTTTTTATAATCTCGCTTATCGTGAGGATTTTGCAGCTCAACTTAACGGTCGTATCGATCAATATATGGATCGATAGACTACCCAAGTGAAAAGAGCAATGAACTAGCTGCACAGCAGGTGGTCTTATCGAATTATCGATCCAATGCCCGATGCACAGACTCATGCCTTTGATCAGCAACGAGGCATTGGATGGAAAGAGCACAGACGACCTGGATGTAGGCAATCCACCCACCCACTTGCCCACCCGATCCCAGTGAGGGCGCTGCTTTGACCATCTCTTTCTGATGCATACGGATCGCACACCTTCTTAAAAAAAGGATCACCGAACTGCTGCGAAGGAGGAGGCTTACAAGCCATAGGGCCCTTCTTTGCAAAAAAATGTTGCAGCTGCATAATAAGAGTTAGTAACGGTTCACGACCATTTAACCACCACTACCGCAGTTGTGCTCGCTACCAACCTCCTGCCAGTGACTTGAGCAGACCAGCAAACAATTGCGCTCTAATGGGAGAATGGCATCACTCGCGGTGGGAACCCAAGCGGCGATGATGCAGGCACTCACGTGGTGGCACCGCTACAACTACTACCAATGTGGAGCTTTTTAATTTCCGACGACCAAGCACAACACTTTCCAACAGAGATGAAGTTATTACCAAAGACATCGGTACAAATGAGGCAATGGTTCAAAATTGGAATAAAAGTCCTTCAAATGCAACAATTTGTGTTCAATAAGAAATGTATAGTCAATGTGAAAATGCCTTAAACAAAGTACTGGACACTGGTTCTGTCAGCCTCTTTGGAATGCGCTCCAGAACCTGAGCTTGCATTTCATTTGCAAATAAAAACGCTCAACAGCAACAGCACTAAAATACCAAAATGCTTAAATCAGACCAGCAAAGTAGCGTCCAGTCACAAAATTTGTGGCCGGAAACTGGCGTATCTCAGAGCTGGATCTAATACTTCCTCTTGTAATATTTTATGTCATTTGTTTGTGCATCCTAGACAAGCTTCTCGTGGTAATGAGGTGGTATGCATAATAAATTTAGCAAATGGCACCTAAGCTTTAGTAAATCCTTACCTAAGAAAAGCAATGGCAACACCTAGGAGAGCACTCTCAGAAGCACTGCGCCTGCAACTGCGTTGCCAAGATAGTCGCGTTATCTTTGGTTTCGTTGATCCAACGGGTTAACTCCTGCTCCAAAAGTAGAATAAGCAATTAGCCTTCATGAGCTATTTCGTTTGCACCGTAAATGACCATCTTGCTAGCCTTGGGTCGGTACTAAACAGCACACTTCCCACATAAAAGCTAGGTAACATCAAGCGTGATTCCAATCAGGGTCGGGGAAACCGTTTATTATTTGTCCAAGGGCTTTCTAAAAGAAGGTTGACACCAGGTATTTAACACGCCTTTATAGGTTTTAGCAAAGAAATTAGGCAATGCATGCTGCATTTGATTTGACAAAAGTAGGGTCCACATTATTGTTTATTTTAATTTTTCGAACAGAAACTCTATTAATTTATTTTGCGTCTGGTTATACTTTATATTATTATGTTATTATAATGTATATTATATAACTTCCAGCTGTAATACTCATGTTCTTTAAGTGTACTTTGTAGGCCAGAGGCGGGAGGACAATTTTAGCCTGATCGTGGAGCACCGCGGCTGTTCTCCAGAGGTCGACTCACGCTCGTCTTAGGCTTTCCGACATAGTTATCGTACATTTTCCTTCAGCCTATAACAAAGATGTCCAGAAGCAACCAGTCTTCGAATAGTAAGAGTGAAGGAAAGGAAGAGAAGAAAAGGGAAGAGGTTTCTACACAGGTGGGAGCGTTGGGGGACTTCTCTCACTTTAAGGAAGGAATGAACTTTAGAAAGGTCTAATATCCACTTATATCCTCAACAGCAGAGAACCCCACTCATCTTCCGTGCTGTTCCGCAAGAGCTTTTCTCTGTGGCGATAGATAGAGGGGTCTTATCTGACTCCGAAATTGACCGTTACTGCAAGACGCTGGATCAACTTGTCATTGACCAGCAAAAGCAGTCGCTGGCTAAGGATTTTTTCGCCGCACTCAAGAGCTAGGCGAAAATGACAAGGAATATGCTGAGGCTCTGCAACTCCTAGCCAAACGGGCCTTCAGAGGCCGTTCAATTCAGAGCCGGTGTCCGACCACCAACCATCGCGGCGAGGCTTCACGCCATGAGAACCAACGATCTCAGTCAGTTTATGGAGGCAGCGACTAGGAACCGTCAAGAACTCTTCCTGACACAGTCGTCTCAGACGTCCAACCGCCAGACGAACCCCACACGTCCACGGTTTACTCTGTCGCGCCGTGCCCCACGAGCAGGTGAGCGGTAATTTTCTTACCCTGCTTATCCCCTATGGTTCACT
>JADWOT020000665.1:2822-72000 GCA_036345935.2 Taenia hydatigena
TGCAGTTAATGCTGTCTATGATTATCCGAAGGCTTTATCACTACTTAGTTAACGTGCTGTCTTCTGTTTTTCAGGGCCCGGAGGAACACGAAGTAAGTCCGTTTGTCAGCAAACATAGCATGTAGCAAATTCAGAACGAATTAAGAAGAGACTTCATCAATGCCTCAAAGTTGTAACAGGATACTCTAGCTCGCATTTGTACTAAGGCACCATTTTGGTGCCTTAAGTTTGTGCTGCCCTAAAGTGGTATCATTTTTATTGTCTCTCACTTACAACAGTGCTTTTCGAACTTTCAACAATCTGTCACAAGTACACCTTAAGGCCAATAACCTAAATAATCTTGTGGCGAACCCACAATTTTTCTTGATCAATCCTTAATTATTTTTGAATACAATTGATTCGACATTGACTTTATGAGAGATTGCCACGGCAGCTCTAACAAAGCCATTACCAGCGCTTAATTCGTCAAATTCATTAACACTGCTTGTGTTCTTGCGCCTTTTTAACTAAGTTATTTTGGCAAAACTATGGTGCTTTTGTTTTAGCTCATAGTTGAAAGACAGGTAAGTCCCATTTCCTTGAGCTAGTAAAATTACCATAACCCTATCTGATGCCAAACTGGGCAACAGATGCCTTCATCACAGCATGAAGGCGCTGAGCACCTAGTCTTACTGATGTTTCTCTAATTTTTACTTTAAATGCAAAATATCTAGACACTTCAGCTTCCTATAATCCGCTGTCATTTTTGTTCAAATCATCCCTATCCTGTATGCGTTAAATCTCTCATTATTTTTGCGCTTTTGAGCAATCTGACATTGTAAGCCCGTTCTTGTTCAATTGTTGTGCTCGCGCATATTATTTGTCACGAAACAATTGGCATTTGTGCTCATGCCAATTAACTGCTTCTTTCGTAATTGAACAGCAATGTCGATTGGTAAGTTGGCACACTGGATTTAGTTTAAACTTACGCACCTCCATTGCATTTACCGATATCTACGTAAACAACGTTAATTTTGTGATATTTTTGACACGCATAGCCTGCCCCTATCTGCACGATCAATGGTAGCATCGTGAATGGCATTATCAATGCCGGATTTTCTGAATTTCCTTTCAAACGGCTAAATATATCAATCCCAAAATGCCACTTATCTAGAGATATTTGTTACTTCAAAACCTTGCTGGTTTCCTACCATACCACAAATGGCAAAAGGCAGCACAGATACATGTATTTCACATAGCTTTGATTAAATTAACAGCATTTTAATCACCATGCCCTGAGTGCCGGATTAAAACGGCTTAGTGTTATAGCTGTGCTCCGATTATCGTTAGTTTTGACGCACATAGCAGGTGATGATACTATCGACAGCTGCAATTATTTTACTGAATAAATGCCTACGAAAAGCCCCCCTTCATTGTTCGCTGCCTTAAAGTCGGGTGCATCTGCTATACGCTGTCGAATAAGGGGTGAATACAATTCTGCAGTAGACGTCTGTAATAACTCGGCAGTCCACTGCTGTTTAAAGCGTAAGGCACAGTATTATCTGTAGTGAAAATACTCAGGATCAAGCACCCGCAGTCCTGCATAGACTGCAAAATCGACAAGGTGACGGGAAGACAAAAAATCATAATGAGGAGCACTTATCCCACACGCGGAACCCAATTAGGCACACTTTCCAATGCTAGGTAGCAATCACACTCTGTGTCAACCTTACACCTCTATTCGACTAATATTTTGAGTAGCCGCATCAATGAAGCATGTTCATACGACCCACGCCGGTGATAATTCTATTCCTAGATCTGGCCAGTCAGAAGGGCTAAAAACAAAGGGTCGAACATATGGCTGCAGCACAGATGGTGAGAAGAGGCCAAATTAGTCTTCATCAGAGGATATGTTCATGCCTGAGAGAACCGGTTTTGCCTAAGCTTTCTTGATTAGTCAATGAAGGGCCATCTAAAATGAAATTTTGGTTTTGGCCTATGATTGGTCAAGAAGACTTGATGCATCCTACCCTTATATCAAGGCCCGTACATGACTCAGAATCAGGAGAAGACCCGATTGGATGCAAATTTCTAGTCTACCACCCACTAATGTGGCTATGCATGCATTAGAGAGAAGCGAACTAACTCATTCTCGATTTGACTGACATCCTCCTACCCTGCATAGGCCATTTGTCAGCTGTTGTAATGCAAGACTAAAGCATTTTGATGAGACACACGAATAAAGGAACGCGTATAGTCCGAAAAAAACATTACTAAATTGCGTGATATTTCACTATACCTCTTGGCGGAATGAATGCCAAATATGTTGAGAGATTTCCCAAAGGAATTAGTTAGGCGCTTCAGGTAAAACTTTGCTTATTTTAATAGGCGCATGCATCCGGAATGCAACTTACTTTCCAGAAACTTGCTTGACTGCTTTAATGAGAGGGTGCGAGCGGACGACTCGGCAAAACAGTAATTTGCAGAGACATTTGTCAAAGTTGATGATTGAATAAACTTTGGACAATTCTTTATTCCTCAATTCTGTGGATATCTAACTAAAATTCAGGTTTTGCTGGAAATCATTTTATCGCCGGTAGCGTTGATAAATGGATCTGAAACGCATCAACGCACCCATGCAAGTGCTTTCTCCATGACAGACAGTTTTGTAATAAATTTGCCAACATTTTGAATTCCGTTTGAAAGGATTTAATGACGAATTTGCAGCAACGAATTTCCTATCAATGTAATTCAAAGCGCATGCTAGCATGGAGCGAATGAAGGCGGTCATGCGTATGAGCCATATTATAAGCCATTTTAGGATAATTTCACATTTTGACACCACCCACTGCTCTTCACAAACGCTTCGCAAGATTGATCACTTGAGTTTATAGCCAAGCTGGGGTGAAGATGACGGTTGGCTTGCGCACATTCATAACTTACATGAAGATTGTAATTCTGTCTTCAAATCACTACCTAAATTCAATAAACGGCAATTCTCCGTTTATCTTATCCCCCATGAGTCTCCAATATCCCATTCTATGCTTCTTTTTTAACGCTGTGAATGTAAACAGCTTTTCAGGCTATTGAACATAGTATCCTGAATATGCTAATGGGCATTGTGGAATTTAAGCGGTCTGTGCGGAATTGCTGGCATATTTCGATTTTGTGTGCTAGGCGCTTTGGCCGAAGAAGGCGTTTAAATAAACGCTTGAAAAATTGGAGATTACATTTTACTCTAGTGCTCAAAGTGGTATTTTGTTGGCTCTAACAACGTTAGTGCTTACATGTTTTATGCGTTCACACATTATAAATGAACTGGTGTGTAAAAGCTTACAAATCTACTCACATTGTGACCTTACTAGAGCAAATTTCTTTTATGCGCTATGCGAATGTAAAACTATCAAACCGATACCTTGAATGCGAAATAATTTCGGGAACAGTAAAAGATGATTGTCTGCCCAAATGAAATAGCCCTTGAGCAAACGTTGGCTAAGTAAATCGGGAAATAACTATGCACTTTTCCAGGAACCATGAAGTGTTAGGACCTGTCATTTTGCCGCCCTTTTACTGCAGTGGTGTGCCATTTGCGTAATTGTAAGTTGATTTTGCTTAGTCGGAACCCTCATTTGCAAGCCCTTTAAAATTATTACAGCGCAAGTTCTGAAATTGATGGCCTCTGAGCTACACCCTAATATAACGACGAGGTGAAACGTGTTCAGCCTTCCCTTAGACTGTACTAGGCATAAGCAAAGATTTGCATCTCAGAGTTTAGTTTGTTAGGTTCTCAAATTCTACCATGCTTTCCACACCGAATAAGCTTCAAATTAATGGTCCTCGTCTGTGTGGCATATTGCATCAGATTATTCTAAGGTTCATTTCTCTATGTTCAAGTTACTATCAATTAGCTTTGATATGAATTTGTTTCGTTGACTTACGATTTCAGGACTTGTGAGTTTGTAGTCTCTGCAAAATCACACCGGCGATTTGATATGGTTGTGCTTTTATCAGTGACATTATTCGGATTCTCGAGCATTGTATGGTAAGCGCATACATATCCCGTGACCGAAGGTCTTCTGCATTATAGTAAGTTGCTTGTGCGTCACCCAGTGAAATATGAAATTAGTTTTTCTTTGTTAAGCTCTCGATTGGATGGGCACCTCTTTGCTTCGTAAAACGACTCAACCGGTGAAATGTGAAAGAAGGTATTTTACAAAGAATAGATGCTGAATTAACATTCCTTAGGGAGAGTTGTTTATGTTCATGTCAGCTTGATTACATTAAATAGAGATTCATGAAAGTTAGCGAAGATTTGTAGGTTGATGGCTATAAGCTCACCAAATGTGTTTTAATGAAGCGGAAGCGGTGACAACGTGGACATGAGGGGTGGCGTAGTGTTGACTAAGAGGCATAAGAACGACGAAAGCCGGTGCGTGGTGCGTTTGTTGTAGCGCTTGATTTGATGCAAGCTGCCGACTCATTGTCTAACCTCGCCGCGCTTATCATTACTGACGGAAGTGCCCTTCTATGCAATTATTTGGCATGTTGAAAGAAGTGATGCGCTTTACGCTAATGTCGCCCCGTAGAATCCAATCGCCTAGCAATAATGATGCTGAGCTCAATTTCCGCATGATGTTACAAGGCACACAATCATCGTGGCAGCAAAGAAGCAAATAAAGGGATCTTCAATGCCCTTTTAGTGCTAAATTAAAGAGATCCGCTTGCATCGTTTTAAGCAAACGTATAGAAGTAACACGAAGTTCAAAAATTTGGTGCAAAAATTGAAAAAGCTATTTTGTGAGTGACAGTGGACTTTGGCGTTTAATGCCAGACAAATTTGAACAGCGCATGCTTTGTATAACTTCACTCATAAAAGCGACTGCAGCACGAATAGCTTCAAAATGTCTATTAAAATACGCAAACAGGGAAGCCAATTCGCATTTGCCTGAAAGCTAGTCAGCATGGGCGCCTTCTGTATACTGTCCCTGTCCGTAACTCCAAAACATCGTGTACGCATGAGTTTTTTTGACATTTATATTTATCGTGCCTAGTCGTCTAACAATCAAAAGAGCGCACTTTATTTACTTACTTTTCCTCATTGATGCCACCAACATTCTATTACTCGCCAAATACACAATCACCTGTTAGTACAAATCACTTACCTATTGCCTGATTCGAGTCAATGTCTATGCATTACTTTCACAACTCAACTATTATCCTAGCCGAATGTGACATCTTTTGGTCAAATGCTCTGCATAATGTCTATTACAAATGAAATAACTCCAAGTGCATAAGGTTCCATATTTATCTCTTATTTTGGTGTCATTTCCCTTGGAAGGATTAAACAAAATATGCGAGGGTCCACCTTGCCTGCATTTATGGCATATTGGACGAAAGAAATGATCAAGAGAAAGCACAAACCTCTCAACTTAGGGCCCATTTTAAGAGGTCCGTGTTCACTGAGTTTTTCTCATCAAAGAGTTGCGCTCATCCACAATTTTTGTCTGCCCTCGTATTTCTCGCCACCGTCTGCCAACATCCACAGACTTTTAACTCATCAGTGCCTAATCCTATCCTCGCATGCGATAGTTGGTAAACCCTGCTTGAGCACAGTTCGCCATGATGAAACATGATGACGAGCTGTGCCATATGAACGAGGTGTATTAAAGGTGAGGTAAATACCTTAATCCGGAATCGTCTTGCCAATGGAAGATGCAACTAGTCGTGCGCTTTGGGTGGTGCGATGGCCTTATGAGTTAGCGCTAGGTCTCTCCAGTTAAAGACGCTAATTAGGCCGTGTTAATACTTGTTTGAAGAATAAAGTGTGATTAGATCCGACGCGGCCATAACCATCGTGCATGTTCAGATGCTACAAATAAGAAGGTTTCCTAATAAATCAGTCCATTTGTTCTGGAAGAACGGAGGACGCGAAGACAAAAATGCATGCACCCAGAGGTTAAAGTATGTTCTATAACAGCAAGATTTAAGGCAATGTCTAAGCCTGTTGCAATGCAGATCAATCCCAGTAGATGTAGACTCATCTGATGATCACTTTAGTTAATTCTGTCTCAACTGCTGACAGAATTAAACTATTTGGTCAAAAAGATGAAGAAGAACAAAGTTTCCAAGCCCATGAGTAAGACTGGGCGACTATAAATGCGTAGGCAGACCACGTTGCACCCCTTTCCTTTTTAGCTTACTAATTCCACCATTTTCGTGCCTAACGTCTTTATCACATCCTCTGACTTTTGATTCAATTGCACCACGACCTCCCTTCCCCCTTCTTTGTATTCTCAGTCTGCCTTATCCGCTAAAGAGATAAGGTCAAAAATGCATGCCAAAATAAAAGCACAATTACTTGTGGAAAAATCTTGGCTTAAACAAGCTGCTTTTGATAATAAAAGTGGACCAACTACTAAGCCATGTTTTAAAATTGAAGGATTGGCGAAAAGTGTTTCGGCTAAACATAGTCGTTTCCCAGTCAGGGAGTGCTTTGGTACCCGGCAATCATTTTAGAAGAATCAATATTTTATTTTTGCCTTGGCTCCTTATTGGACTTCGTCATGTTTATTGAGCAGGTGAGGGCAATGTTTTTGGGACATTGGATATTTTTTGCTGCTGGATTTAGCCTAGACGAAACAATATTGATGCCATACAAGAAGACAAATTCCGAGGACCATCTGCCCGGCTTCGGTTGATTGCACTTATTTTTAAATATTGTGCACATAAACAAAGAGTGTGGTGGAGCGATTCTCATCTATCGGCGCAAAAAGAGTAAATTTTGGGCTTTAGATCCTTATCTCATCCCGGTGCCATGACGCAAGTGCATGACATGATCACACGTAGGGCATTGGGGCCTGCTAAATGGCGATGATTTTTATCAGAAATAGCAAATTAGGTTTATCAAAATATTTTTTGCTCACAGCCATCTTTCTTACGCTCATGGTCAGCATAGGGAGCCAAATAAATAATGCAGGACATATGTTTTTTGCACTGATGACATAAGATCAGAGCTTCCACGAATATTTGCGTAAATATTAGACTACAAATTAACCACTACTACTTATCCTCAGTCAAAGTGGAGCGATTTCGACTTTACAAACACCTATGTATGTTTTGTTGTACGAGGCCAACCCTAATCAAAGCACTTAAGTTCGCTCAAGTCTTTCTCAAAAACGCGGAAGCAGGGTTCATGGAATGGAATAAAATTTCATGGTCGACGATGTAGTTTTCGGCTTAACAAGGTCATCTACAAATGTACTGTTACGCGCATGAATAGATGAATGCTCTTGCAGCCAGTGCACTTCTTACCTCTGGTTCTAGGTGAAGTTGTGGCTCCCGGAACTCGCTACTAGAGTGTTTAGCAGGCATTCTGTCCTTCCTTTGTGTGAGTAGTCGCACACAATAAGCAGTTCTAACCCCCACTGCCATGCGGTACGTTACTTGGCCAAACAAGGGGCAGCGCTGCATCATCTAAGTAAAAGGATGTATGAAAATTAGCTCTTAATGGACACCGCGCGTGTTAGCAGCTACCTTATTTTGGAAACGAATTTTATTGCTATTGGTAATAAAATCGTCCACGATCTCTAACTTGCGTAAATGAGATCAGTGCTACTTACTCTCTCCCTTATTTCACTTTCTTTGCAAGCGCAAGTGGATGCATATTTTTCATTTCTTATTATGAGTTCTTCATTCCTTGGATGTGTCGCCCGCCTTTGTCTTTGGCAGTTGACTGGTTTTTGCGTTGTGAAGCGGTCGTTGAGAGGCACCTTTGCATTTATCAGAGGTTGGATGGAAACACGGTTGACAGAGAATGCCAATCTGTAAGGCATTGCGAGGAAAAAAGCCACTGCATTCGGAATCAGCTGTTGGCAAAGTTAGTGTTGTAGCATTCATGTCAAGCATTATTGACTCTCAGATATGGGAGCGATGCTACAGTTGATGGAGTTTTAATATAAGGACTGTGCTTTTAATGTGCTAGGTTGTATGTGACAAAAATGAAGTTGGGTTAGAATGGAGAGCCCTGACTCTATCGACTCAAACCATTCAAATAGTAACTGCTTTGAATAGCACTTTAGGTCCTCTATCCCACTTCTAAACACGTGCAAACGTCTTCATGCAATATAATAATTGCTGCTTCTTGATCGCAACAGCCAAAATGCTCAGTGCTAGCAATTCCATCTGCTCAAAGAGAGATTGGTAAAGTGGAAACAACACTTGAATGATAATAGATTATTTGCATAAATGTGCAGAATTTGAACTATGCCTATTGCAATTTTTACTCAGAAAGAATTTACCAGTGCAAGAGCTAAACACCAAAATAATGAAAAATCTGGGCCTTTTAATTGCCAGCTTTACAATTTTGCACTGCTCCCCTCTACATTAAGTGTACAAAGCCAATAAATTTGTAAATCGCTTTTCCAGTCCAGAGGCTTCTGGTTTTTTGTCAACATGATTTAATTGTTCAGCATCTCCCCATTCTATCCTTACACTATATTTCCTCTAGCACTTTTCTCGGCAGCTAATTTCATTCCACAATTATCTCTACTCCCTCTATTCACTCTCTAAATCCAACTTGCCATCCTTCTCTTCCGCATGCTTATTCATAACTACTGAGCAATAATACACTAATCAACGCCAATCCTTCACTTTCTTACTAAAATACATTCTTAATGTGCCTTCAGGGACAGCGCTGCGCAAATATGACCCTCCTCAGTATTCAGGGTTAACTGCTGTAAATTACCTTAAACGCTCTCTTGAGTAATGAGGAGTTTTCATGAGACATACGGTTCCCTAATGACCTCATGGACGTCAATAAACCATATAACCATTACTTCGGAGCATTTTTACTTCATCCCGGCATCCCGCGATTGTACGACTAAAGACGACGGCAAAGATTTGACGACAAACATAGATGGTACAAATCACGTAGTGACCAAAATGCCTGATAATTCCTTTGCAGAAAGATTCCCTTTTGCCAAAAGACAAAAGTCCAGTTTCGTCTGAATGCTCAACTGCTTTGAATTTGCAATGAATCCCGAAAGACTGGCAGCTCTTTCCTGTGTACCATCTGCAATTTTTAATAGAGCCATGAATACAACGACGTTTGTATCGTCTACGCTGCGTTCACTCCGTTGTGGCTCATTTTTGACCCTGTTCCCTGTTCCCCTACGTCTTAATGTGAAATATTCCACACCAGTAACAATGTTTGAGGTAAAAGACGACAGTAAATGTACAAATCTCCTTCGCATTAAGATCACTTTTGTTCTTATAGCACATAGCAAAGCTCATATCCGTGGGCCTGAGTTGGAGCATCTCCTCGGTAGGTTCTACATCGCAGGCAAATGAACGCACAATTGTCAAGTTTGTTTTTTGGGTTACAATCCATTTTAGAATTGGCCGCGCATAAAAGTGCGCACAATCAGCGATTTGGCATTAGCGTGTACCTGCCTATAACCCTTTAATGTGTAGATGCGATCGGATCTGGTGCAGAGCCATGAGGCACAATGTTCGCCCTGTTATCTCAGCAAACAATCCTCAACTAATTATGCACAGGCAGAGCCTTGCCTTATCAGTGTTTGCTTAATTCCATTTCAGTAGAACGACCGCAATCTCAACACGGTGAATAGTCTTACCTTAAAGGCTAACAATAGAAATGCGAAAGTGTGAAAATAGCATAAAACATGCAGAAAACTCACAAATTTTGCCACATTCTACTTATAAAAAACATCGCGCAAGTCTACAAAGTGGAATAGACTGAGATGAAACCATAACCATCCAAAATGCGCCTGATGGACGAGGAAATACTTACATAAATGACGTGGACGCATAAGTTCTTGCATGTCCTCCAACGTCAAAAATCCTGCGTCACATTCTGTGCAGCAAATAAGTATTCCTGAGTCCTCTGTTCTTTAAACTGCAGCATGGTACAACAAGGCATAGAGCTGTGAGTTGTTCGCGGAATATGTCAGAGCCATTGTAGAAAGTCAGAGCACGCCATATATAATTAGATTTAGACAGACGCATACTCACAAATGTGTGTTGCAATAAAGTGACTGATGTATTCTTCAAATTGAGTAAATGACTCAGTACACACACAGCACGTATTGTGATTCCGGACTATTTTTAAGTTCAAAAGATAGTAATTTTGCAAAAGGGTATTAGATAAGAATAAAAGAGATTTTGTAGACGCCTTTACCTTTTTGATGCCATAAGATCAATCCATCCGTTCTGCGCTTCATTGAGAAAACTGGACAATATGCATTCATGTCAACTAAAATGTGTGTAATGTGCAAAATACGGTTCTGAAATCGTGCTAGCAGCTAATGAGATGGTACGGCACGGTGCCTTGAAAAACGAGATCATCTTGATTTAATTCCTTGTCGGGCAAGCTGGTGTCATTTGGGTCAAAACAACAGTCGGTATGCTTAATGCGGCTCATCAATCAGCGATAAAGTTCATAACTCCCAATCAAAAATGCGTCTATCATTAAGTTGCCCACGATTTACTCAGCTTCGATGAAACAAAAATGAATGTGCACCTACCTTGATGCTCTCCAAACATATGTGCTCTGCACGAGTTGATAGCCCTGAATTGAGCGGAGCAAATTTCACATCTGTAGTTGCCCATTTTGGTGGAGATGAAGATGAGGTAGGTGGTGCTCAGTAAAAGAACCTACAGTGCGTGTGATGCAAAGCGAAGAAGCCAAATGAATCTGTTCTCAGCCTTTCGCATAGTTAAAACACAGAGGAGCATAAGTCGCATAATTCGTCAAAACTCTAGCAACATGATTACTGATCGCAGTGAGCCTCAATCGCTAGGCCTGCATTAGAATACAGTCTTGCCATGTTTAAAGACTATAAGTCTCAATATCTGCCATTATAGGGAGAAAGTTGTACTAATTTTTGAAGCACTGTTATTAAATAAAATGGCCATGATTTCTTGATTCAAGCTAGTAAACGTTCACGTATGAGCGGAAATGTCTGTGATGATAATTGATTTTCAAAACCTCCCTGAGCAAAAGATGGGCACTATCTGTTATAGGTAGATCTTAGGCTCTCAAATGTAATCGTACATGCCCATCTGTAATGCTAGATGGACAGGTTTGATATGGTACACAAGTAATGATGCCACCATTTCGATAAAACGCCATTTTTTGAACCTACACCACTACACACTGATTGTTAAAATATGAGACTTGCTTGGGAAGGCTGGCTTGCTGGTGGCTAGAGACAAGTCGGAAAATGAAATCGACCTAAACCTCCTCCATTCGACCCACTCAACTTGCGAGAGAGAGCGTTACACTCACCTTATCCAAACTGGAGAGCATCCACCGCGTGATATATCGCATGGAGGACAGTAATTACTACACACTGAAGACGGAGTGTGGCCTCGGCCAGAATCCGAACCCGAAACCTGAATTATACTCCCAGGCTACTGAGCCACACCAACCCTTGTGTGCCAGCTTTGAATCCGGCCCACTTTTTTGCTTCTTCACCAGTGTTTACCATTGATTTGCTTTTTTTCGTGATCGCTCTTACAAATGGCAACTCCGCGGCTATGCTTATAAGCAACATTAGCCCAAATCGCGTTACTGTTTTTAATCGGAAATAAAAGACAACGTAGTGGTCGATGAACGGCTGTACATGCTCCTCTAAATTATAGTTCCTGACTTAGTAGTGACTAAAAACTTTGGTGATTCAGGGGTATGACATCCGCTTTAGGTGATAAACCTACCAGACTCTAATTCCAGCTAAATCCGAGGTCCATTAAGTAGCCCATAGATGATTTGAGGAGCACAGTCTTGCACTAGCTCTTCTTTCTAGTTTCTCATTTACACATGCCGCCCAAATAGTACTATGGTCACCATGCAAGTTCAATGGCCATTGTGAAAGTGGATTTCTTCAAGGCTCTTTTGCTTTTATTACTATTAAACGGGGACTGCTGTGAGTGGTGAAAAGCACTATTTATAATTGTACGAATTCCTTCGGCGTGGACTAGAGTTACGTGGCGGATATGTCAATGGGCCCCAGACCATGTTTTGCATCTCGCATCTGAAGTTATGCGTAATTTAAGGTGTGTCTTTTTGCCTGTGGGCCACTCGTGTGCACTTGTTTACACGTGCAGTCAAAAATGGGCTCTACTTTGAAGTACTTTAATCTGCTTCTAATGCCAGGTGAATTTTTAATTTATTTCGACTTCTAGAGAATTAGCGGCCAGTTTTGCGAATTGTGCTACTAAATGTGCACAAGTAGCGACGACTGGTAAAACGCAATCTGGTAACAAGTTATTCAGCCTACTCAAGACTCTTGATGATGTACAATCAATTTAGCCAAAATCTGCTCAAAAATAAATCATTCACAAGGACTATTTTTTGCCTCATACAAAATTCAAAAGTTGATTTGGTACTTTACTTCCGCTTTCTAAGTTTACAATGCTTTCCTCATGATCATTGTCTTTTTTGGGGTCTTGATGGCCAATAGAAGTGCTTATTCTTTTTAGACTTGCTGCAAAGCGGCTCAAATATTAACAGCTCTTGGCCTGACCATGCTCTCTAGCAAATAGAGGTGAGTTTATGAAGGCGAACCTACCTTATCCAATGCATCCCGTTTTTCAAGCTTCCTTCATCCATGTACCATGTATATTGGCAGTTACAATATCTACGAGATAGTGTGGTTCTCGCAGGTCAGATGTAGCAGTGTCATGTACGCACAGACGACGAAGAGGAGAGGAGATACCTTAGAACGTCTTACCTTACTGATACCCCATCGGATGCTGCTGAAGCTGAAGGTGAAGCCGATCTTCAAGCATAAATAATTTTGCTCTGGAAAGACAAGGAAGCAACTAAGTAAACACGGAATTGAGAAAACGGCTATTTCAGAGAATAAATGCGTTTCCTCTTGCTTAATATTCCCATTTTGCATTGATTGCAATAATGCTTGAAACTGTCGGGAGAAAGGAAGTAAGGGCGTTAATTATACTTTATTTCCAAAAGGACGCAGAAAAACGCGTTGTTACAATGCACGACTGTCATACCTCTGGCGTCAAATATCGCCCATACAAAGACATTCAGGTCGACACTGTTTCTTCGTTCAAGAATCCTTTTACAAAATAATAGTCTTTGCAATAAAGTCAAGGTGGAACGGCTGTAACCTATTTTGGAGGAACGCGCTTTACTGAACGAGTGGAAATGTTATGCAGCGAACGAAAAAGTGAATATGCATGTATACGTGCACGTTTATTATACAATTTATATTTATGTGTAAAATTGTCCAATGGTACTCAACGTCCATGATATTATGATTTGCGCACACATTCTATGGTGCAAATGTATTAATTTTTTTCCATCTCTTCGTTTGCTACAATAAGTCCTCAAACAGAGTCTAAAAATTTGACACGATAGCTGGCGTCAATCGAGTTTGGGCAATTTCGAATCCCATCAGATTTACTGGCAATATCATATACGTATTTTTCTACAAGCATTAAAGAGTCATAGCTGATGCAATCATTGTGAAGCGCGCAGTTCATAAAGCCTTCTTACGATCAGCATAATGTATCTAAATGACTGCGTTTGGTCATATTAGCTGTCCAATATTGCCACCTTATTTCAACCCTCTTCCATTGCTCAATGCCTGCTCTGCCACACCCTGCCATCTTTAGGTCAAAATCAGCACTGTTAATGACCAAAAATTAGTAAACTACTTACATGGCTAAATGCATCTATTAAGAGATCAAATAATTTCCATCAGTCATTCATTTGCGTGAGGCGCGTCATTTCGTCAGTAGTTATTATAAAATACAAAGAAAAGGTACAACACCTGCAACTGGTAATTTTTCTGTTTCTACCACGCTCACATAGCAGCATTCTATTTGAGCCACGTAGGGATTCTCATAAATCACTTGTTTAAGGTACTGACAAAGTGTTCTTTATTTTTACTGCTTTCAGCTCCCCACAGTCGATACTTATTCACTGATTCCTACCTTTTTTAACTTAGAGCAGTCGGAATGGCCCGATGGCTACTTGGATGGCTGAATGTAGCTTAGAAGAAGGTGATGAAAGTGTCATCTGGACCCGCCTGTGATAGCGAGGCGACTGTCTTGACTTTAATGCCTGTATGGAGAAAAACGACTTAGGGCGACTTTGTCTTTAGGGAAAGTAGAAGCACCAAGTGTTATGTTTTAAGTCGTTTCAGAAAAATGAGTTTCGCTTTCTACATTTCTTTGCCTATGTAGACATCCGACGTTATTGTCTCTAAATTTTTTTCTCCCCCAATCCCAACTGTGCGGAAAAGGGCAGGAAATGCTTAGAAAATGCTTTTGATTTTGAGTCAAGAAGCAAGCTGCGTGGACATCCTTTTAATTTACCTAAAGCTTCCATAAATAACTAGAAGCCATCTTGAAAAGTGCAGGTTAAGGAAAGGGAAGGCTTTCTAATCTCATGGCATAACGGAACGAGGCAAAATACAGGGGTTCCAAGTTTAAATGCCCTTTAAATAGTGAGACATTGGTGACGACGGCAAACTAACCCGACCGCAGTGAACGAACATAAATAAACACTACAAATAGAGCGAGATAGTTGAGACCACAATCTGGAGCATCTCACTTCATCGCCGTATTCAGGCCATCTCGACAAGGTCCGCAAGGTTCGTTCTTCTCCATCGGGTGTCGCATCATAACTATGGACAGAGCTTCGTGGAGTTAAACATTAATTATTCTTAACCCAGTAGCGAACTTGGAGTCCGTTCTTAGGTATGCGCGCACACAAGCATTGTTTCAATGCTTTCGATTACAAATTACAGAACAGAAATTGGTGAGGATTTGAACTTTAAGCAGTAAATAAATTTAGATAAAAGCACAAATAAGGATTTGTGCTACTCTACTGATGGTAGCAGTAAGCATGCTGCTAAGTTATGGCGGCATTTTAATAGAGTACGGGGCACACAATTGCTTTCTGATTGTCATTTATATGTCATACTCAAACTTTTGCACTTGATTTTGTGCTAAAGAATGAAATTTATTTCGAACAGAGCCTTACTAAAATAAACCTTATGTTTTACAAGTTCGTAAGTGCTAAAAAAGTCCATTATTTCAGGGCTAATAAAGATGTAAAACTAGGTTTTTAGGCAGTGTGATCCAACTTAGCTGGCTGGGTCAGGGTTAGGTTTGCAGCAAGAGAAGGCAAAAGATGCTGTTTTATCAAGATTTTGAGGTCTTTGGAAGCCGTGAAGACAAAGATTAGTTATCGAACAATACGACTTGAGGGTAGCTTCATGTAGGTATGCGATGCAAATTTTATTATATTTTCAGCCGATATTGCGCAGATCACGCAGAGCTACGATGGCCATGTGTACTCAACACTGTGCTGGGCATTCTAACTGTCTTTATGGCCTTGACAAAGTAGCGGGCTGATATATCAAAAGATTCAACATCGTAAACACAAGGAAAGAACGAGCATAAGATAAGGACTAAGACAAACATTTGTACAGCAAATTACCTTAAAATATCAATAAACTAATGCATTTACAGCTACCTACAATAGCTTAAGCAGATAAATGGAACAAAAAAGACCTGAAAATGCTGTAGCAAAAGTGACCATGCTGGTTGGGAACTGGAAGGGTTTCCGCGTATGGGCATGTTTTCCCTGCTCTTAATAAAACTTGGCACTCTCCATCTCTCTGTTGCAAAGGATATGGTAAATGTCCCCTTTGTATAGTACAGCCATCGGTGCGCCGAAAGCACTCGCACTCCTTCATCGTAAGGATTATTGTCTAATTATACAACCTCTGATTCATTTAGCCCTCCTTCTATGAGGCGGATAAATGTAATCCCAATGGCGAACGCTTAAAACGTTGCGCTCCTGGTGAGGCTTCGGGCAAAAGCTGCAGTAAGTGCTACATGAATTTGATGTGCTGATTATCTTAAATGAGCCAGCGCCTATTTTTGAACGGGTTCCCCTATTTATTATAATTGACTGATTTGAAGCACTCTGAGCATACGGTTTGGGGCTAGAGCATTGAAATATACATGGGAACTTCCTCGGTGGATTAAGAGATTTATGTGAATGATTTTTAGCCGCTAAAATTCTACGCTAGGGTGAATCTGTTGAGCGTAGGGTGCATGAAGTCATATCCCGAGAGTTGATTCCTTTTCTGTAGCGTACTGTGATTTTAGTCGTTTGGACGCCCTTATAGGCGGGTTTTGCTTGAGTTGAACACGAGCCAGCCGGTAAGACACGTAGAGCCGCAGCGTCCCATTCATACCGCGTTGTTCTATTTTCTTTCGTGGAGCGCTGTCATAATGGCATCTGTCGTAATTCTTCTTATCTCCCTCCTTGTGTCTTCGCTGGATTCTAAGAGCGTTGCCATTGGTATCTGTTGGCTTCCAGTTTTTCATAATCTTCCACATATTCTGGTTGCTATCAGAATTGATTTTGTGGGTTAAATTGGCGCCTCTCTATAAAAACTGTCTGTGTTGCTAGGCCTAAGTCATTAAGCCAAGGCAAAGATGGCTCCAAGGATTATCAATTGCACGCCAAGAAAGCAGTACGTTCTTGCATTTTGGAGATTTAGATGCCTCTTAGTCACTCGGATACTCAGTGTGGAGGTAAAATTTGTTCTTGTGAATTTTGGTGCCGATTTAATGCACATTCTGAATTGGCTAATGGTTTAATGATCTGCTTGATCTCATAACGAAAAGTGGCTCATCAAACGTGCTAACTCTGTTGGGAGTGAACACCCTCACTGTAGACGAACTGACCTCTTTTAAAAGGGATTTTATTGCTTGAATCTGAACGAAGTCGTATAAATTGTCTGAAACCACTAAAAAGTCATCATTTAATCTATGAGTAGCCTTAGGTTGAAAACTCATGGCTAGTTTTGCTACGAATGGCAATCGGTATCCTCTATGCGTTTGACTTTGCTCATGCAAAGTTGGTCGATGCTTTCTGGCTGGATTCAGCATGGGTGCAGCCAGTTGGGCTTGCGTACCACTACTTATTCCAATATGCGGTAATTGCAGAAAATAGTTAATTTCACCATGTGATGTAACCAGTTATGTTCTGCAAAAATTAGGGATGAACTGGTTGATCCCTTAGATGCGTGTAAGACAGTGGAAATGTGCTTTCATGTTGACTTACTGCCCAAGTACTAGCATGCAATGAGCAATCAGTAAAAAAGGGATGTGAGAAGAATCGCTGCCAAAGGACAAACAAATGGGTCTTCAAATGCGTTTCGGGTTCAAGACGCAACTTGGTCGCCACTATCAGTTTAAGTACAAGTTCAGTTCTATTGGTCACTTTATCAGTCCCTATGAAGACCTCAGGAATGCAACTCTTGTGTGAGCAGTAAAAATCACGGTACTACCTACGAGTAAAACGGATTTGGCAGTCTTACGTCTACCATCTTGTGCTAGTAAAGAGAAAGCGGAAGTGAAACCATTCAATTGTGCTTTTAAGTGACTACTAATACCGCATCTTCTATATCTTTGCGAGAGCAAATAATGCTCTAGTATTAGATGTCCTTCCAAGGGCATTTTCCTCTCCATTGGATCATTTAACAATTGTGCAGATATCAGTAGAGTATGACTAGTGCTAAGGCTGTAGTTACTGCAACATCTTTAATTAGCGAAGACATACGCGTAGCATGGGAAGGATGGGCAGGCGGATGGATAGATGATGTGACATGGGATGGATCTGGAATTTGATCAAAGCAAGCTTATGGTAGGTCATAAAAGCGCATCGTTGGTGCGCGGTAGAGGTAATAAAATGAGAGCGCCTAAAATGCTCTGTTGCCTAAGGTTTCTCATTATTCTTTGCTTTGTTTTGGCAACGAAACAGGAATTAGTTTAACTGGCGAGTCTCATAAAGGAGTAACTGCAAAGTACGCGAGCCTTTCTGTAAAAATCCACTTGGGTCATCCTTGAGAATGCAGTGGAGTACGTGGCTGGAAGTGGGTTTATTGATGTCTTGCCGAAGGGCACGGACGGAAGCCGACTTCTTGCTGTCTACTAATATTCGAATGAGTAGCATGGGCGTTGGTCAGGGTTTTAGATAATTAACTTCTTTTAGATGCTTTCACTCCCTATAATCAACACACAAAAGAGCTTGGATTTTGAAAACAGAGCCCGTGCCTTGAAATGTCGCAGACACTCCATTCATAATTGCTACTGCTGCAAAAGTTGACGAGTCCTAACAACGATATTTTAATTCAAGCTTTTCATTTCGATTGGACTTAGTGCATTTTGTTTGGTGGCTGGTTTGCTCATTTTATTTAAAACCAAGTTGTCCGATCCTTGTAGCCCATGGATTCATTCTCCTTGCTCGTCAAGCCCGATCACAGACGTTTTACTTGGTGGTTTTCGTTGACTCCGTTTTCCCTTAAATTGATGAAAGTTTTTGACAAGGCTGAGTCTGGGCAGAACCTCTGCTTTGTTGTCTATTATGCAGAGTCGAGTTTGCAATTAATTAATGGCCTTACTTGGTCAATCTATGGTCATCCAAGTAGCTCAAATCAGGGCTAGAGTAATGGAAGCCGACTGGTCACCATTGGCATAAATCGGAGATCGGACGCCCCGCCAGCGTAAATAGTCAGCGTAAAACATCTATGACTAGAACAGAAGACCTTTGAGCTGAAGGGTTTCTAAGTGATGTCAGGGTCTACGAAACCGCCGCGAAGTATAAAAATGGCTACGAAAATGATTTAAATAAGCCATTGCTAACACCATTGCTGGTTGACCTGACACGTGAAACCAAAATGTCATTACGCAATTTATTGTCCTACTGTGAAATAGGTTTTCAAGAGGGTGGGAACATTGTCCAAGCAAGTTTTTGCTCGTTGAACTAGTGTATGGGCTAGAGCCGAATTCAGGAGCCCAAATGCACCCAATCATGCTTTAGCTATCATGAAGAGGGAGAGGTTGGCGAGTGGTTAAATATCAACTGCTTGACAGCGTTTCAACACTTTGCAACGATGAACACAATTAATCAGGGTCCTAGATGAACATGGCTTATTATGCTTAATAAGACATGACTTTTTCATTGTGTAGTCGAATGTGCTTGAACTGTGAGTTCTCTGTAAATTCAGAGCAGCGCATTGACGCTATCCAGATAATGAACGAACCTCCAGCGTCGCATGTTAGTGACGAGTGGATTTTCTAACCCAGTTTCCTAAGTCACAGATTATGAGACTGGCATAGAAACCACAAAGCAATAATGCACCTTGACATCCCAATCAGATTCGGCTCAATCAATCGTCTTAACGCATGATAGAGGAACAAATTATTAACCGATTTCATTGGCTAATAAAGTTTAACAGCATCGAAACTAAGTCAAAATCTTACTTTTGCGCCTAAAATCGACCACTATCAGCATCGCATGTAAGTTCTAATTAGCTTTTCTTACCATCCTTCCTTATTGGAGACAGCTTTCCATAGAAGAACACACAGGCACATAAATTGGAACCTGCAATGACACATAAATTAAAAGGATAGACCTTAAGAGCCAGCATTCATCTTATCTCTTTAGTTGCAACAGGCCACGAGTAATGTTAATTATGACTCTCTGGACGATGCATAGCCTTGTTCCTTTTGAACTATCGGAGTATAGATGTTACTTTGCCTTAATGAGACTTGCATAGCTAAAAGTAGGCCTAGAAATATATATGTGCGGATGAGAACTGCCATGCATATTAGACTTTTAACCCAATTCATAGCGCATTTGCATGTTTCGATTTGACTTTTATGATTTTAATCATTTATAATGCAATTGTGACGCCTGGACTCGGAAAAAGAGTCCCAAAGCCGATAATACAAAAAAAAAAACAGAAACGGATGCATCGATTTACTCCAGTAGCATCCTGAACGTCACAATGGTACATTGGTGTGGCAATTAGCGCCTAGGTTTGGGAACTTAGCTGAGAATATTAGCTAGTAAAGATGAAAATCAGACGGTAGTTAGCCTTACTGAGCGCTTATAGGAGCTGAGAGCATCAGTGGTACCGAGAAATGCTGCTGCACATATGCACGCCTGCATGTTAGATGAGCTAGTGCATAGGGTGATAGGAGAGGGGCTAGGGTCCCAAGAAGTGCGTGAGAGAGGGATGAACATCCCGCCTTAACTTGTATCACTTCACTCACCTTACCACAACCATATTTGTGTTCAGGTGTGAACAATGTGAACAATGAGGTGCCTCTTTGAGAAAACACATTTTGCGGCGCTTTCTTCATCCTTGCATTTAAATTAGAGAACTAGAAGAGATTTCATTATCTTGAGGCTTTAGCTACAAAAGTCTGATCATAGTAGAGATTTCGCTATGAGCCTTGTTAGGTTTTGCTCAATCAGCATCCTAGGAAGTCGTCGACGTGTTTTGTCTTGGCACTGACATCACTGATGGAAACGTGAAGTAGTTAAGTTCACCGATATCTTTCTCAGCCTCACTGTACTTTACCTGATCTATTTAACTGGACCTCAATGCTCGAACGCCTCCCGTTACCTTTCCCTGGTCGACTGCTTCAACAAACTTCTCGTGTGGACCTGCTCCAACGGAGGCCAGCAGCTCTTTAGGATTGATGCTAGGTCGGTCCCTCAAAAGGCCCTATTACCTAAGGAGGGCTTAAGCAACAGTTAGCCGACTGAATTTTTTTATTTTTGCGTCAGCCGTATAGCTTTTACAATTGAATTTATGGAAATTTTTAGCGCCTCTGCATTTCCTGGCTGATTAATGAGTCGAGTCATTTGGGGGAAATAAGAAACTAAGAGGAAGTAAATATTGACCGGCATCAAAGCCATAATACCGATCAACACATCAGGTTTACGCAATCTTTAAGATCTTTTTGCTAATTTCCAGGCCAATATTTGCATTTGCATTTGTCTGGAGCGCTTGGCTTGTCCAATCAGCGAGGGCGGTTCTTTTGCTGTGTAGCGTTGTTAAAAGCAGCTTAGAGTACCTAGTTAAGGGAGATTATAGCAGTCGTGTCTTGATCTACCTGGGAATGCGAAAGCGAGAACTGATAATGGGGGTGTAATATCCAACTTCAAAATTTTTTGGAACTAGATGCTGCTATTGTTTCATATGTGTGGTGTCCTATGCATGCAATGATCTAAACCACAAGTCAAAATCCAATTTTATTCAGATCTTTTCTATGGTGGTGAAACGGAGTGAGTAGCTTGTTTGTGATTAAATATTTTTCTCAAAGCTGCTAAGTAATTTTAATCAGCTAGTATTTTGGACGTATTTAATGGGTGTTTTATTGTAGAAATTTGCAATTAACAAATGTGTCGCGCATTATTAATCAAATTTTCGAGTCTAAAGAGCAAAGTCGAAATGTTTCATGTTTGGCTATTGCTAATTTACGCGTGAGAAGCATGATAATAAACCACGAAATGCAGTCCATTTTCGTCTGAGTTATGCGCAAAGTAATGCTATAGACGAGATTCTGATTTTAAATCCATCGCTAAAGAGTCCATGCATGGTAAGTTAGGCACCAGCCAGAGGTAACACATTCTTATGCATTTGAAGGTCAACAATGCCGTTTCCATGACGCGCTTCCTAGTAATTAAGGTATTTCTCCAAAAAATATAATCCATTTCGCTAAAATCGTGATATTTTGGTGTCGTAAGGGATCCTATTTACCGACGAGGTGGAAAGCAGTTACCGCCAATGACCTTGGAAACGCTATGCAAATTGATTAACTTAAAGACATGCTTCGCTTAACAGAATATACGATTTACACTAGACCTATGTCTTAGAATTTGCAAGCATTATATGTATCTACATTTTATCTTAAAAAATACGCAGCACATTCCATTTACGACGTACGGCCAAATGATTGTGTTCTTAAAAATTAGAATACAAGTAAATCACTAGTTATATGTATGCGTTCAGATATAGTAAGCTTTTTACTCATTTGCACTTCACTCCATTTTTTTTAAAAAGGGTGTAACAACAACGCTTCTTGCCCATTCTTCTCAAATATCACAACTTCTTCAAATCTAAACATGGATCGTCCAAGCTCCACTGCAGGCGTAGCTCATATTCTTCAGCGCTTTCCTAATGTTACATCACATTCGGATTTCCGCTCCGAACCGAACGGCCGCCCAGTTAGTCACTCTCTAGTGAGCTATCCCTAATAGCCCGTTCTGCTAGGAGTCGCAGTCCTAGCACTGTGGATGTAAGCGGATGTTTACGACTTCCTCCCAGTCTCCAAAGTTCATGCCTTTTTGAAGTAAAGAAGGTTTGCTAACGCTGCCACCAGCATAGACGACTCCTCCCTTCCTTAACTTCCATTCTTCCACTCTTACTAAGAGAAGGTTGGTTGCTTCTAGACAACTTTATTGTATGCTGAAATAAGATATGGGATAACTTGGTCGAAATATCTAAGACATGAGCACCTCAGGCCCTAGGAAGTGACCACGTTAGTCCACAATCAGACCAAAATTTTTTTTCCTGCCTCTGGCCTACAAAGCACATTTAGAGGACACGAGTTTCTTAGCAAGAGCAACGTGGCGCCTTCAGCCTATTCCAGCCCCCAAGAAGTCGAAAAAGAGCAGTCTTCGGGCAGAGCGCACGTCTATTTCACGCATCGACGACCCACCCAACGAAGGTACAGTGGAGGAGGGCGAACTCGTTTGCAGTTCCAAGGGACTAGGCAAGTGTGTCAGGTACGACTGGGTTAGTAGAAGTTGCGCATACCTATAACATATCAACCTCTTCCAGCCTCTGCACGTAGACCGTTGCTTCCAATGGAAGAAACCTTAAGACAATCTCAAAACACACGTCTAGACCAAGAGAATTGTCGAAAAATATAAAACAAACCCCACCTAATCATTTGATCGGAAAAAGCTTAATCAAAATCAAAAGTATCCAGCGGATGAAGCAGATTGTTGAGTTGACAAACGAAACTGCAAACAATACATGCATGCAAAAATATTAAATGAGAGATGGAAATAGAAGTATGGGAGATATACTGGGTGGGTATGTGGAAAAGGGATGAAATGATATTAAGTGGCTGAGGGTTGAGCATGATGAATGGGTAATTAGGAGAGCAACAAAAGCCTACGAAAACAGGGGCAGAAGACAGTAGTCACTACTAGGAACTCAGCCGCCCTCGTCTCAAATTCTGTGGCGATGGCCTGAGTTCGGCCATGGCCCCGTTCCATTCCATCTAACTCTACTTCCGCGACCACCGAGGCAGTCCGGATTGCGGCAGTTGAGGCAGCACGTTTGCGTTAGGCTGCCTCCAGCTTCTCCGGCAGCCAAGTGTGCATAGCCTGCGGTGCTGCATTGAGTGACGCAAGTTCCGCACATGCCTCAAACCCTGCTACTCTCCGTGATCCTCCAGCAATGAATCTGTCCGCACTGCTGTCGGTGGTGTCGGTTGCTAAGGTATGCGAAAGAAACTTGTTTAGTAACATAAAATTAAAAGCCGAAAATCTCATATATGCTTCTAACCTGCCAACTGCTTGACCTATGTTTTAGCGCCGCTTCCAGATTCATTTGCCTTCAAACGTCTCCAAATAATGCAGAAGCCTTGAGAAAGTGAATTGACCAATAACTAGATAGAAGACTGGATTGAGGATGGATGGACTAAGGGACCAATATACAGATGAGTGAACTGGATTGCTGAATGGTTTTCCTTATGCTCCATTTTGGGAGGCTTTAGATAGCCTCAGACGCATCTTCCTCAACGCAGCGAAACAAAAATAAACCCCAGTTGGTGGCCAACAATACATTCGTATTGGGAAATAAATTGGGGTAGATGAACTGGTAAGTAGATTTGGCTTTTGGATAAATCCCTTACAAACAGCACATTCTGCAGCAACGCTAATTCCAAAGATGATTTCGAAGAAGCAACTGGACAGATTGCATAAAAACTAAAAGCACGTTCCTGTAAGACTCATTCTAGGGGAGGTGCATTTAGTCTACACTGAATGCAGCTGCAATGGGATTGATTTTGCGTATCTCAGAAGCGACAAGGAACTAGAGCCGGAAAAGACTGAATTACACCGCATAAGAAGTCGTTTGTACTGTATCCGCATTGTGGTGAAAAGTATCAGTCATATGGAAGGAGTAACCACCTTAACCGTCACTTGACAAAGTGAGGAGTGCAAACTTGTTTACCCATAAAAAGTGATTAAGGCACAGATATCTCCAGCGTTCACTCTTGCAAACTGAGGTGGTGCCCAACCAACTGTGCCTTATCTTTACAATTATTGCTGAATTCTGAGCAAAAAGTAATCTAAAGAAAAAAACATGCCATTAACTAAAGTAGCCCACTTGCTGCTAAAGGAAAGGCGCGTTTCATTGCTTGGGATGAGATAACAAAGCATAAATATCACCCCGATTCGAAATAGCTCAAAGGAATTGGCTTCAACTAAAAAGCCTTAACAAGGCTGTTTGGCGTAGCAACATCTGACAGGCGTGGGCAAACTTACCCATAGAGAGGAGCAGGAACGCCTGCCTGCGAAAGCTCCAGATGATCGCAAGCGCCTTCACCCGAAGGCAGTTGAACAGGGACAAAATGCTTAACGATTATTAAGGCCATGTCTATTATCAATCGTTAACCAAATAGAAAAAAAGTAAAAGAGTGAGAACTTCAACCAAGGTGCTTTGCAAAAGTAAGAAGGCACTATCGCCACTTTATAAGCCATTATTATCACCACATCATTTCGATCCACAATACGAGCCCCTACCTACGATGAACAAGCCCCGCAATAGTCAGTCGACGCTTCGCCTTTACCGATGCAGTCTTCGAACCAACCATTCTTTTGCATTTCTCAGCCAATTGTCGACACCAATGCCTGGTGCTAACCACAAAGAGCTTGAGCCAACTTATTAAATAAGAAGGATAAGAAGGGAAAGCATAGTGTTCATGTACGTCACGTCGCATTTCCAATGGGGAGGTAATTCAGCAATGATTCACTAACGCTTACGGCTTTCAAGAAGTTTCTTCTAAACACTTTTCAGTAACATCAAATTTTATCGAGTGGAGAGACAATAGCCATCACCGATTCGCCGTGACCATCTGCGCCTACAGTCCAGCTTGCAAGCACAAATGCATACAGACCGTAGACTGTTAGACAGGAAGTGGTGAGTGCTTCAGACTTGCGAGGTGACAAGTATGTGAGCAATTCAGTGATAAATACAATGAAGTGTTTATGTGCATTGCATGTGTGGCAATACATATCAATCCGCACTATAAACTATTCACCCAGGCGGACAGGCATTTAAAAAACCACCTTACACGCGTACAAAAAGTGCAGGAACAAAATCTTCATGAACTTCAAATCCTACTTTGCCCAATATGATACGAATGCTAGGCGAAAACCTAGCTTTTGCTCTAGCTTTAGAACCAAGCTAAACCTTATTCTATCTCAGCCAGTAGGTATGAAAAATCAGAGCGAGAATACCTGATTACCATGCCAGTAGTGGCTCATGTGTCCTCCAATTCCTAGCAAGTGATTGCAACGAATTTTGCTGGAAACCGCACAATCCTTTTAGACCATCTCATGCATCATCGAGTTTCCCGTGAATTGGTAGGAGCAGAAGCTGAAGTAATAACCTAAAGAACATTGTTGGGCTTAACTACTTAAACCCACTAGATATTTGACAACGACGAAGGATAGTTTGCGTGCGGTGCACAAAACAGCGGCCTGGGATTTCCGGTAACAGACTGTAAAGTGGTCACGATGCAAGACTGGAACTAACGCAACTCAAAATGTTCCTTCAAGGCCTAGGGAGTCTATACTATGAGTTGCACAAGTCTGCTGCAGAATAAAATCGCCCGTTTTCAGCGACCGAGTAGCCGTCCCAATATTTTGAAATCTTGGCAGGTAAGAGTAACTTATGGAGGGGGTGGTCTTTTAGGAACCACGACGAATTTCGGAACACATAGCATTAGCAATGGAAAATCGAATCCCACAAATAAGTAGAAGCCCAATAATGAGCGCCTTCAACGCTTTTTGACAAGCTTGAAAAATTAAAAAGGCAAGTAGTTAAGCAGAATCCCAATGGCCAGTTAATAGCTAAACAAAGGTCTAGTTAAATTCGATCAATGTTTGTAGTGGGAAAGAGAAGACTTGCAGTTTGGCAAAACAGGCGTCCCGGAATCCCTCCTTTTCGTCCTGCAAGAACAACGATCGAATGAGCCACTTGTGCTCCAGGCCCCACCATCCCCAGAGGTCATTCTATCTTTCACCCCAGATGTCTGGACTATTGATAGCACACTGACGAACCGTGTTACCAAATTCAAAGCCGCACCGAAAGGCACTGAGGAAGCAGAGGTGACAGCTGAACTCCCAGCGTTGCCGCCTGATTTCAGGAGCATTAGGGGTCAACGGCGAATCGGTGGCAGCATTGACCCGCCATTTATCTACGTAGTCATGGGTCCACGCCACCTAAAACAAAGTAAAGTTGGTGGGCGAGAGCTATTAGTGGAATGGCGATTTTGGTAAAAGAGGGGCACAATGGAAAAGACTAAGTCAAAGACGCGGTGGTTATTCGCCTTTATACTGGAGACGGTACTTGCGCGAGCGCTAAGTATGGCATAAGGAGATAGATATGTGGGGGAGATTGTTGGCGGTCCCAAGTTGACAGTTCTAATGGCGATACAGCATCAAGACGCTCAAGGAGGTATGGGCGTGCTGGTGTCGGCCACTGCTTTTGCCTCATCGCAATCCTTACCTCTAAGGAAATTAGGGATAAGGGTGAAGCGGAGATTATTTGTTAATAGGGTATCGAGTTTGTGAATGAAAGTGACAACATGGAAGATGAATAGCCTCACTATAAGGCACCGAAGAGTGGCCATATGCTCCAAAGCAAGGAAAATAACCGAAAACCAACCGAAACTAACGGCAGGGTAAAGCAAAATTAAATCGGCACTTCTAGGCAAATACAATTGCGCGAACATTATGCTGAATTCGCAAAATAGACTGGCTCGACACTCGTACTTGACTCCCTCACTGTATGCTAAGTAGGTGCAAGGTTTTCACTTTTATTCCCCGTGGTAAAACCTGTGGCCAAATGAATGTCAAGATCACTTCTGATCTCTTACATAAGTGTGTCCACCACCAATTCTTTTTTCTCGTAAATTCATATGGATAGATTTTACTCCACAATGAGTACTCAGAGTGACTAAGAGGCATCTCCCCCCCGCAACGCACGAACGCAATGCTTTCTGGCGTGTATTTGACAATCCTTGCAGCCATCTTCGACTTAGCGCAATGACATAGGCCGAACAACACAGAAAATCAGTTTTTATTTAGAGACACCGATTCAACCCACCAAATCAATTCTGATGGCAATCAGTACTCCATTAATGTTCGTTTTTCCGATTCCATTCCCAAAATAAGTGGAATACTAGGGAACAAATCCGAGACATTAGATGCCAAGGGCAACGCTATTAGTAATCGACAGAAATACAGAGAAGAAAACGAAATAAATCACAACAGATACCATTATGATAGCCTTAGACTAAAATAGAAATGAATCAACGAGGCATAAAACGGACGTTACAGCTCTACGTGTTTACTGGCTGGCTTGTTTTCAATGCATGCAGAATCCACCTATAAATCATACAGTAGGCTGCTGAAAAGAAATCAGCTCTCAAGATATGACTTCATTTGCCCATTAAAAATTGCTCACATAAAATAAGTCTAATAATCCACCAAGGAAAAACCCTCGCATATTTTACGGCCCTAACCCCAACTGATATGCTTATAGGACTTCAAATCAGTCATTTATGATAAACCAATAGGGAAGACGTTCTAGAGTGGGTATTGGGCCCATCTGAAATAACCAGCACACCAAATATATATATAACGTTAGCAATTTAAGAGTGAGCACTTACCACAGCTCCTCCCTGAAATTCCACCAGGGGCGCAATCTTTTAAGCATCCGCCTTCGCCACATGTTCGTTGCCATGCTACTACAGTTCTCTGCCCCATAGAAGGAGAGCTTAATGAATCACACGTTTTCAAACTGAGCAACAATGGCTGTATAGCACAGAGGAGGCATTTACCATGTCCTTTGCAACTAATAGATTAAAAACAACAATCTTTCGCAGGAGCAGAGAAACTATGCCCATGCGCGGAAATCCTTCCGATTTGCAATCAACATAGCTACTTTTGTTACAGCACTTGGATAAGATTTACCTAGGGGAAAACCAAAATCCTGCGTGGACGGACCTAAGTGAGGCCGTAGAGCGGAAGTAAAGCATGGACTTATGACCTTGGCGCCTTCGAATCCAAATTGTTTCGCATCTCCTCCCACATCTAAACTGAGGCGATGTTGGGTATTAATTCTTCGCTCAGTAAAAATGAGCTACACCCACAGGCTCGACGCCTTCATAAGGGTAGAAATATTTCATCTATTCACTAAGGTCAGCATACAATCCTTCATTTCTACTCGCCATTGAAGTCAGCAAACTCTTTGTCTACTAGGGTAAGGAAAAGGAAGTGCCGCAAAGGCTCTAGATGATAAGCGGATGCTCACTATAAGCCGCTGGGATAAACAAAATTCACAGTTTTGAGCACAGCAATGCGCTAGAGGACGAAAGTCGAGGCAAGACTTTACATATTGCGGTTGCTACATTATCTGCCCACCGGCACCTTGGCGCAATTGTTTGGTTTCATCAAACAACTACCATGGAACCTCAAACGTTATGTCTAACCCGTCTGAAACAGTTCACCTGCCCTCAGGTGACAAATCCATCGTTTTGGTATGCAAGTTCTTGCGCAATAACAAAAAAGCTGGTAGGTAATGATGAAAAATCAGATCCTCACCTTCCGCTAAAATTTGAAGACAAAACCACCCGAAACAGCAGACGCCATCCCCTGTAAAAAGTGCTTGGAGTAAATGGGTGTAGTCTGCACCAGACTTCAATTAAGCAAGACAATGGAATTCGAGCAAATCACGACATATATTACGCAAATGAAATCAGGAATCCTCAAAAATCGATAGCCGCACTTCCATGCTAGCATAGGGGTTTAGCTAGGAGCATATGTATGTATGTTACATAATTTGAGAATTTTCACAACAAATATTCACATACCTCGGCCCATTTGCGCAAATGGCAAGCCACGCACAACAATAACCGCACCAAAACCCAGTCTTTTGCACATGCCGCCACAAGCATGAAAAGGATATTGAGCATAGTAAAAGCAAAACGCATTTCACAACAAGTATTATTTACGTTGAAATCGACAATAATTGAATTAAAATTTATTTTATATAAATGAATATAGGTTCTTAAGAAGTGCAACATTTAAAAATTATTAAAATGAGACTTCGAAACGGTGCTTCGTAGTTATAATTGTTAATGATAAAACAGAGAAGAATTTTTCTACAAGTTATGTCCTTACTTGCATATTTTTTGTTTAACTACAATAAGCAATGATGATATTTTTGTGTAATGCTCATGTTTCTTCAAACATACCTTTCGGGCGAGAGGCAGGAACACTGTAGTACTTTGTTTATTAGAACTGCCGATTTCTGTCAAGGTCACAGAGGTGGCCGTATTGCCCTAGCTGCGTGAGCTGGCCTCCGGGCCATGCCAGCAGCCTATTTCTCTCTGTCCGGTGAATATATGTATTCTACCCTGCCACTTTGCCTTCTTTTGCCTTAAGGGAGCCTCGGGACGTTACAAACACAGCTTGAATCCCTCGACGCCGACGAAGCCCATCATACAATGCTTTATGATTAGCAGTAAATTTACAGTTTTATCAAAGTCAACAAAAATGTTTTCAAATCGCCACCTTATGTCAGGAATAGCCGCAGGAGAGGGGAGGAGAATGAATAAATCCATACGAATTTAACCTGTATAAATGATATTAGATAAAGACAGTGCGTGTTGCTAAGAGCATATTTTTTTCTGCCCTACCGCAGTCGTCGTTTTCTGTCCCTTAATATCAATCCCTCTTGGTGCTTCATCGCCAACACTCCAGCACCTACTTGTCTCAGTCCCTTACGGTTTTGTGCACTGGCAATCTCACTTCCCATTGCCCCGTTCAGAAATTTAATTCTCATTTTAAGCTGGTCGATCACAAATCACGACCATATGGTCTGCGTTTTCTACCTCTGCGCTTCGTTCGCTTTTACATTTCTACTTCCTGTTAATTTGACGCCTACTGTTCCATGTTACTAACTCATTTTCCCTCCTTAAATGTCCACTTTCTATAACAATGCTTATATGCCCCTATTTTATTCTCTTATCTGCATGTTATCACATATGAGCCCAATCCTTTACCACCCCCTCACAATTTCTTTTGAAGTACCTACTTTAAAAAACACAGTCTGATCCTCTACTCATCCAACTCAATATCTTCTTGCTTTTCATTGTTACCAGTTGTCTAGTGTCTGCTATTTCTAAATCTAGTCATTCACACATCGACATCCCTTCCCTTCCTGTCTGGCTAGGTTCCCATCCCTCGCCTTCATCTTCTACTTCTCACACTAAAAACTGATCTTTCTACTTATCAGCCCCGGCCCATTCTAAACCATCACTTTGTATCACCCTACGACCCGGTTTATTAACAACTTACTCCAGTCCCACTAACCGTAACTACATATTGGATGTTGCCTCACAATCTGGCCATCCCCACGACTTCCATTGTCTGCAAGCCACCTTCTCACGTTCCCAGCTCAAGCACCTACACAGGCATGCAGTTCTCTCACTATCTGCTTTATGCCCACTTTCTATCTACCCGCACCCATTTTCATATCCGTTTGCAGCACCTTCCCGTCCAGCGCCTTCATTTGTGCACCTCAGTGAGACATCAAGCTTCTAGCTACCATTAACACAGAGGCTAATTCTTTACAAAGCAGTCCAACTTTCTCGCTAGATATTCAGTTTGCATCACTCAACAGCCTGCTCCTTAATACATTTGCCTCAGCTCCTCTACAGTCATCTAGTCCCGACCATTCCACTCATATTAGGTGTCAACGTTTCTGCCTCGCCAACCGTTTCGCCTCTCTATTCCCACTTCTACCTATTTGCCTGTCTATCTAAGGCATATCACCCGAGTCCCTTACATCTCTGTTTAGCGTTCGCCTACTCGCCTATGCAGATTGTACTGGCAGGAGATGGGCATAGCAAGAAGTTAAATAAATGCCGCCTCTCCTCCAGCGTGCCAATGCTCTAACGGCTCTGTGCATGGTGTCGCCATTGTCCAAAGGGAAATGCCTTCTTTATTTGCGCTAGCTGACCCATTTTGCAGTCCGACTCAACCAAAAGCAGTGGCCTGCCTTGTCAGTCAAATTGTCCCGCCACCTTATAAGACAATATAAGAGACTGCCGCTCCCTCTCAGTGACAACCGAAGGTGGCCTAAATGCAGGCAATGCAGTTTATGGTGTTCCAGGTGGAAGCGTAGCGCGAAACCATCTGCTATCAAGCCGGGTCTTCCTGCCTCAATTAAAATGCAACGCGATCGGATAGAATGCGGTTATTTTGCACCAGAGCAGCTTTAAACACTATGCGTAGAAGAAGCGCGAAAATCTAATGACGATCAGTTGGAAGTACATGACAGTGATGATCGAACAACGCGCTAGTACTATTCTAGAATTACTCAGAATCCGCTGACTACTTTGCCAAAGTGACCGAGAAGTCTAAAGAAAGCATAGCACAATCTACAAGGCAACCCACCATCCACGGCCTAATACCTATCCTTTGAAAGTTGTAGCAGCGGAATTCGTGTATCGTGCAGTCATGGGACTCGCTGCCTTACTTCCTTTTTCCGGTAGAAGAGCTTAACACTCAACGTACAAAATCGCTATGCAACCTAAAAAGCATTCTGGCAATGGATGCAAGTCATTAAGGATCACCACCTACCCTGCACACAAAATATGCGAGTGAATTGAGGTTGATACCCGAAAAACCAACATGCAAGTCGAGCGGTTGTTCGGTCGTCTGACCGGTCATGGTACATCATTGAACGCCTTAAATGTCAAATATGGGTTACCGGTCCGAGTGACCAATTTGGAATATCATGTGCAGCGAGCCAGAGGGAAATGCACCCACAAGGGAGGAATCGTATAAATACCTGCTCAATCCGACACTACCTTTACTACCTAGTGAAGTAAATTAGAAAAATCACCTCCAATGCAAATAAAGACATTTGATGTGTGGGTGCAAAGAAGAATCCCAAAGAACTCCCATGACACAAATAAGACAGAAAGTGATCATCAAGAATGTCATCTCTACAAATAAAATGTCCACCAAAAAGATAGGTAAGTAAGGTTGATAAGAGAGTCAAAGGCATCAAATTAAATAGCAAAACCGTTTCATTGTCAGTTAATTAGGTTAATGAAACACAAAATAAATGCCATTAAAAATAATTCCACGGTATGCTATGTGCGTTGAATAGGCGCAAAAGAGTAACAATCGGCACAAACCCACCAATGAAGGTAAAAAAGCTTACATAAATCGGAGAACTAACATGCAGTTTAGCCAGCACGATCAAGATTAACAACGTGCAAGACAGCCACACGACCATCCGTCCACAAAGTCAGCCACAGGTGTTCAATTTGCCTCACCTGCGAATACTAATAAGGCATCTACCACTCCCATTGCTACTGACACCATTAACGCTACGCCAAGTCAATATGGGTGGCTACGTTCCTAACTAGAGCGATGGTCGATGAAATGTAGTGGGAAGGACAGCCCTGAGCCTCGCCTTCTGCCAGGCTGGCCAGCGGAAGGTGTCCCACTTGCCTCACCTGAGAGCATCAGATGAGACTAGTAGGGAGATGATGGGGATTTACAAAGAGGGCGTTGGCAGGGGATGAGGCGGAAGGAGGAAGCAGGAAGAACTGATGCTAGGTTCTAAGGAGGTGAAAACGAGAGAAGCGTTAGGCGGGCTACAAGGACGAAACTTTCACGTTACAATAAAGAGGAAAAATAAAGATAAGGAAGTGCTGTGTAAGGAGTGCTCACTCCCCTTTCCCAGTTGAGTTGAATGCATAGTGCGGCATAATGCAAATCGCAATTCTTGAGAGCATATTAAGTGAAGTAGGAAAAAAAGGAGACACTTACAGAAGTTGCGCTGCAGTGGACATGAGAAAGGAGGCGTAGACAGGAGAGCTTCTCTCCAACCATTTTGAAGACGTCATCAGACCCACTTCTTATTTGTGTACCTTGATTCCTAATGTCTGTGAAAATGAAAGAGAAGGTCTCAATTCGCATTGCACAGAGTTATGCCGAGCTGATTAGGCGGGCCAAATTACAGTTAAAGGTAGCGTATAAGGCGCCTTAACCAAGCATATCATAATTTATCCTAGTCTGCCAATCTTATCTATTCTGACCCAATCCAACCTAGTCAGATCTAGTCAAGCCGAGACTTGAGCACCGTGCTACAGAGCTTTCGCAGTGGGACATGAATATTGGGTAATTTGTTTTACATCAGCTGGTTCCCAGATGCAGCTGCTTATTTTGGGGCCTAGAGCATATTCGGGACATGAAAAGCAAGTTCGGCACAGCAAGCATAATCCAGGATCGAATAGTGATTAAAAGAAGCAGAGATTTTACCCCTGAAAATTGCTGTTGAATTAACGGAAAAACTTTTTGTGTACCCTAGTTCTATGCATTATGAATGGCTAAAGTTGTCCATGCGTCTCTTCAATAAGAGCAAAGTAACATGAAGGTTTAGCTGAAATGGGCAAGAAACTGACTGAAAGGTAAGAAGTCGTGGATATGGGGCTGTGTTTCAGCGTTTGTATTTCTTTCCTACTTTCTTCCAGCCTTTCCTAGACTAATTTTCTCGTCTACTCACTTGGTCATAAGGCTTAATAAAATGAAGTAAATGGCTTGATGGAAAGTTTGGCTTTTTCTTGACTGGCATGCAGCAAGAAGCCAATCATAGCTTATCCCATCTATATGTTTTACACTGGGTACCAGGTGTGATAACATTGAAATGATACACAAGAATGAAGTAACAAACTGATAGGTTGAGAATATGAAGGAAAAAATCAAAAGCAGGTGTAGAAAAAGTAAAATATCTACATATTGCTAGTTATAAGAAAGAAAGATGGCTTTTTCAGAAACATGAAACGCTTCTATTTCTTAAAATAATCTATTCCTTATATAAAAATGCACTTCTTGTTTCAATTTATTAGACCTTACCCTCTTTATCCCATCTTCTCACAAGTCTGCGCTGTTACTGTTCATATCTGAACTACTTTAGCTCTGATCTGAATGCGCAAAACTTTCCCTAATTTTATTTTTCGCTTTATCACCACACCCGGTTTTCTTTACCAACGCAGACAATTCATAATTTGATCGCACCTACAGTGGCAGATTTTAAAACAAGAAAGCCGTCGAATCTCAATTCAGAGCAATTCTTAATTAAAACAGATAAAAGGGCGCATCTCTAGACCCGTGGGCTCCCAGCTTCCCCTACCACAGCAGAGACCATGTTCTTCGGACATACCTACCTTGTCCGATTTTAGAATGAGAACTGTCGCCATCGCTTTCGGATGGAAACGAGCTGCTGATTCCTGATTCTGATCAATATGGATAGAAACAATAGGAAATCTGTGCCCTGACTAGTCCCGATCTCCTTGCCGAAATATAACCATCATGCTTCGATCGCAAGCGATTACGGAAGGTGAAAAGATGCTAGGATTCCTTTCCGGTTAATTTAAATAAGAAGAGGAAGAAAAAAGCGTTGCTCTATGGCCTTACTGAAGGCATTTGCAGAGTAAAACGTGCATTTGACTTTTAATTAGGATCAATTCTGGTCTCAAAGGCACCCGATTGTCTGGGGGTGCCGTTCGTTCATCATCAATTTTTTATGCATCAATCTAGGCACTGTCATCAGCCAACCCTTATTTGAATAAATTGATACAAGAAATATCACAAGCAATCACTAAAGGGAATAAGCTGCTGTTCTGTCATTCTGATCAATTTTGATCGGTTTCTCAAAATAGACTCCTCAACTCTCTATCAGGTCGACTTTTGGGGTATGAAAGGAGAAATGTCATGGCTGCCAGAGATAGAAAAAACAGATGTATACAAAACTAAACAACTGTCGATGAGAAAGCAAGAAAATTGATCGCAACTATGTGCTTATACTTACAGTTTACGCATTAAAATCATTTTATTACAACGAAGTCATTCTTAAATATTAAATGTCTAGCAGCAGCTTTACACCTCAATGAAACAGAAGTACCTTTACACTTGAGACCTAATCTCAATTGATTAGAGATTAAAACGAACAAAACACGGTGCAGTGAACATCCGCGCTCTCTGGTTTTCTGTTAACACAGCTGCGGTACAACTGCATGGCACAAAGTGCTAATGTCTTGCAGGAGACCGCAGATAGTTAATAGCTGCAGACGTATTAAGACCAGTGCCAGATCAAAGGGAGAAATACATAAAGTGCAGTGCATTTGGGCTAATTCGCCGTTGTTTCACATGTGTAGTACCTTATGCATGCATCACTCTAAATCACCAGTCAAACTCAATATCATTCAGTAACGCAACTCTTTCGTAATTCGATCTTTTTTGTCCTGCCTCGAAGGCTTTTTTATACAACCGTATGGCTGCTAAATAACTAAAATCAACTCGTACTTTATACGTGATTAGATGTGTGAGTATTGTTACAACTGGCATTAAGCTATTTTACTGCGCATCAAAAATTAAACCTTAGGAATTAAGGGCGAAGCCGAACCATCTAGTAAATGGCTTTCGTTAATCTATGCATATCAAGCATAGTAAGGAACCATGAAATGCAATTTCTTCTTACCTGGATTTTGTGCAAAGTAATGCCAAAGGCAGAATCCTGGGCCCGGATCGTTCGTTAAAGGGTTCATGCTTAACAAATTATGCTCCCGTCGGACACGAAATAATTTTCGATTTCGCAGAATTCACATCCCGCACAGTCATTACCACCAAGCAATCCCCGTTAATTTGAATGAGTCTCCAAAAAACATATCTCTCTTTTACCGAATGCATGGAATTTTGGTGTGGCAATGGATCCAATTTACAAACGCGAATGTGTCGGCCTCAGGAGAGCGACCACGCTGCTCTACGACCTGGTTCATAGCGTCCTCTCGCCTCTGACCTACAAAGCACATCTAAGGAACATAAGTATTGTAGCAGTCCTTTGCAAAGATCGTTACAACTGACGATGAAAAAGCAATCCTCGCTGTCCTTCACGCCCTAGCTCCATTTAACAAAACCGTCAGTGTTGCGGCTTGTTATTTAATTGACAGGACATAAGTTCCGGCTTGTCATCTCCTCCCCTTTCCTATAATTCGAGATAGGTCTAAACATCGTTGATTGGAGAGTACCTCTCCACTTACCTCGGTGATATGTGAAAGCCCCCAGTGTGCTCAGTCCGCATCCCGGTCACGTGATGTCGCGGTAGCCCTTGTACATACTCTGTCCCTAATGCTCAAGATTATGGTCTTCAAGTCACCGCGCTGGGAAGACTTGAAGAATTCAGGGGTTTATCAGGCTTGCCCTTACTATTTGGCTCCGTCTTCCTCAATTTGCCGTAATTAACTAAGAAGTGACCTCTGATAGTGTTTAACATTTTACCTCTATTCTTTATAAGTTGTTATTTCTCTGCCGAAACGTTTAAAGCATTTATTTAATCACGACTTGGTTTTCGGCTATTCGAGTAGGGCATAGAAGCAGAAGCGACGAGAAGTAACAAAAGTAGAGTCATTTGTCCAAGAACCTGCTTGCCACTTCGCCAATTCCTTCAACCACTAATCCACCACCTACCTGTCTATTCAACTTTGTGAAAGTGTGGTAGCCACTTTGATCAGCATAGAGTGGATATACAGGGCGGGCCAAGTTTAAAGCATCCATGATGTTTACAGGAGGCACTCAAGGCTCATAACGTCAACCGACTAAATTTAGTGCCGTGAAATTAAACAAATGTACTCCAAGCATATATACCGACATGCTTTTTGGAGGAGGGATAAACACGTCAACTAATCTTGGGGTGAAGTTGATTATCAAAGCTGAGAACTGTTTTTTGGCTAATTGGAGTTCACAGCGGAGCTTCGAGTGCACTGCAAATGTATTAACATCTTTTGCAACACCTTAGCTGACTCAAGGGCAAATTAAAGATAGGAAGTATAGTGAGCGGAGAGTGGTAGAAAGCAAAAGAGGTTTGAGAATCTGCCGCTGATTAAATTACATAATCGCTTTCTGTCATAAACAAAAGCAGATCTGTTCGACTCGGCGTCTTTGCATTCACTTATTTGTCCGCCGTAGCCAGGATCGTCCTGAGATCTTATCGATTGACAGCCTATCCAGATAACAAGCATAGGCCTCTGCACATCAGGTTGACTGACTGAGTTAACGGACTCATGCAGTTAAGTCAACAACGAGGCGTTTGATAAAAAAGAGCATAAGTAGCCTTACGTAGGCGATCCACTCACCCGACTCCATCGATGGCTTTAAATTCACCACTCCTCTTCGACGTTGCGGTGGAGTAGGAGGAGGCTTGCAACTATATTAAACCATAGGCGCTTTCTATACGAAAGTCTCATAATTAAATAAGGAATAATTAGCAGCAGCTTAACCCTTTCGGCCACCGCAGTTGTGCTTATGTTTAGTCCACATACTACTCGTGAACCCAGCAGTAACACTCTGCTAGTAGCCTGAGTAGATCTGCAGGCGGATTAGCCTAACTGAGAGTAAAATCACCCATTTGGAGAACAGGACTGTCAACAATGAGAGCACTCAAGTGTCAGCACAGTTCCGAGGTACTACTGCTACTACCGGATTGGTGTTTTTAAGTTCTGGCGACTGAGTACAACATTCCTTGGCAGAGATTAAGACATTACAATAAGACAACACCAGTTTGGGCCCAACAAATACGTAGTAAATAAAAAATACCTATGTCCTAAAAGGGACTTCACTCTGGCCAACGGAACAACGTCCAGTCACAAAGTTGTGTAGCCAAAAACACAATTCCACCTGGAACAAAAGTTTGTATTATCTATTTAGACGTGCTCGATAAGCCTTCTGTGGCAGAGGTTGCATTCAAAAGTAATTTAGGTAATCGAGTTAATTTCTATAAACGAGAATGCGATGGCATAGTCTGTATAATCACACTAGATTAGGTTGGCTGATCAAATGGACGAACTTCTGCTCAAATGCAAGGAAAAGTCAAGTGGTCCTCATCAGATTTATTGTTTCAAGTGCAAACAACGACCTTGCTAAACATAATTTTATGATGAGGAGTACATGCCATAATACATGCTGCGTAGCAGCAAAAGTATTTCCGATGCATTCGATGGAGGCCACGACTCCATTAGAAGGCTTCACACCCTCTTAGTCCGACACTTCAGCAATCGCTGTTTTTTTATTAGAAAAGAAAACGATGTACAACGGCTGGCCAGCATGAAAACGACACACGCAACAGTTCTCGCCAAATGCATTTATGATTGACCGCAAGATGTTTAGGCTTGTTGAGCTATTTTATTTCATGAGGATGAGAACACTTCGATAAAAGCCATTTTAGAGACAGTGCTGCTCTCTCATTTACCTATTCAAGCAAAGACACCTTACATATAAAGAACTAAGTTGGCAAAATCTGCCAAAATCTAAGGCAAGTATTCAAAACAGCAAAAAAATTCTAAATACGCACTGCAGCTATTGCTTTAACAACGAGGGCATGAAGTGTGACAACAAAATGCATGTGTCCTCCCAAACATCGATTCCACAATAGGCCCTCCATACATCCACCAAATCAGCGCTAATGATGTGTAACATGATATTTGCTAAAAACTATTACAGAACTTAATAAGCTCTAGTTTTATCTTTTTATGCCCCTATAAGCTCCTCACATAATATCTGTCAGAAGTTAACCGGGATGCAGCAATATCTTATGTCCCATTTCTAATAAAGACAGATGATTGATCCTAACGACGCATGCGTGGCATCTGTTCTTTCTTTACCATTTGAAGCTCCTTAATCGTCGGCCAGTGCTCCCATTCTGGTGTGAAATTTTTTCCCAAGCATTCGCACACACCGTCATGCAGCTAACTGCCATCTTGGGCATTAGGCTAATCTAATTTTTAGGTCTTTTATAATAAAACTGTTGCAAACAATTTTGGTTCTAAAAGGAAAAAAAGAACCCATCTATCGACTCATGTTATCTCAGAATTTTTGCCAAAGCATTCTCTTCAAATGCACGATAATCCCAACTTGTTAAATTTAGCGCGTAAGGTTGCTGTTAGGCACCACTTATTAAGAAGATCCAGAGCAAATATTCTCACTATTTGCAGATCGAATGGAAAATGATAGATTGCTGCTTTGTTTTCTGCCATTTCCGCTTCTAGTCGACATTGCCCTCAATACACTGCGGTAAAAGATAGAACAGCCCTACACGGACATGGAAAATAAACAAAATCGCAAATTTTTAACGAATTTTGGCTCAGAATAAAATTATATTACTGGAGATTCGTATTTTCAGCACCGCAAAAAGCCAACAACCGAAGCCTTTATTAGGTTACACATAGGTAAAAACGGTAAAATATGTGGTTTGGCACTTTTGGTGCTTTCATTTTCCTCCTCTAAACCAATTTGCTTCCATACGAAGAGAATAAGTAGTCATTATTATACATGCGTAATGTCATGCAGATGCACCGATCTAAACTTCGAGAAATCGATACGACCTAGACTGACATTATTGATATGCGTACTGCCACAACTCGTTGCAAAAGTAAACAAGCCTCTGGGGCCCAAAACTGACCAACGCACCACTAAAAGAGACATAAAGGTCCGCAGCAAAATAAACATGCTCCTCGCATTCCAATTCGCAATTAGATCAGCTCACATTAGAGGAACCTAAATAGCAGCAATAACATGAGTACTATCATGAGCTGTTGCAAGGGTGAGCAAGATTCTGAGACCCAAACATTTCTTCATACCAACCAGAACTACAAATAATAACGTTTGGCACAATAACTGCTACATCTAGGCAAAAACAAAAAACCACTTATTTCAAATTAAGGTCTTATCTGTTCATAGTATGCAGCAAAATGCATGTTGTCTCACAACAGTCTCTATACACTGACGAGAGCTAAACTGACCTATTACAAATTCCTGCTATTTGCAGACCGAAAAGAAAATAATAAATTGCTACTTTGTGCTCTGTCTTCTTCGCTTTTTCTTACCGATTATTCGCAATAACTTGCGGACAAACCTAATTATTAAGCGATTTACAATACAAGTTTCCCAAGCGGGCGCGGAAGTAAACATGCCATTACTGCCTAAATAGTACGACTTTTAGATCAGAATTAGATTTCATTAAAAGGGACCTGCCTCTTTAACCCCGTACAAGCCACCGGCCAAAGCCTTATTTAAAATGCCTAGAGATGGAAACGGTGAAATATGTAGCGCAGCACTTTTGTTGCTTTTCCTCTTTAAAGAAATTTGGTTGCGCGTACGTAGAATAATCAGCCCCTGCTTTAAGCATGCACTGCCTATGAATGCACGGCCTAAACGACGAGACAAGGCCCATTGCTAATCGGATCCTAGTAATGAAGGCAGAAGGGAAAAGCGGCTGATTTATAATTAAAACACTTGTCTTCTGACACGAAGACTTCTAACCACGTTTTGGCAGTAGATAAGTACTTTGGCTCAAATAATGTATTCTGCATATTATGCACACGTGAGTATTATTGCGATTCTAATAAAGCATCCTTATCCGTGTGTAAATCCTAAAAATATTAGGAATGAACAGTGAATTTGAGTTGTCCAGTGAAAGAGTATCATTATTTGCTTTACGCATAAGCGGCATAATAAGAAATCATAAAATGCAACTTATTCTTACCTGAGTTATCAGCGAAGTAATGGCCCATGCTAATCGAAACATATTCCAGTAAATCCACATGCAGTCTTGCGGAATTCAGGACCTGCGAAGTCATTGCCACGAAGCAGCGATCAGTAGTTTTGATGAATTGCCCTTCTTTGGGGAACAGAGTCCCTTCTGCCGAAATTTTGCCGCTTCCGATGCAGCGAATAGTTCAACACCTTATCGGAAGAAGAATCAATGTCACCGCCAGTGACCTTAAAAATGATTGGCAGGTTGGCCAATTCAAAGACTTGGTCCGGATTCAAACAATCACAAAATATGGTACATTCATTAAATCATGCCCTTTAATTTCTGACTTTATTTAAATGATGCATGTAGGAGTTGATTTAATACATATTTAACATGTTCAAGCAATTTAATTTTTGCTGCGAATCTCTAGTTGCATAAATGCGCAGTTATGTCTTTAGATGGAATACGGCAACAGTGTAAATTATCCCCTTCTCCTAAATTTAAATCACACTTCGCATCTTGCAGTGATCCCATTATTTTACACCGCCATCGTGCCTCGCATTATTTATCATTAACAAGACTATATGATATTGTAGGCGATAATTTGCCCAAACCTATACCAACATTACTAAATGACAAAAATAACTCAATATTTGATACACTCTCCTATACTTTTGTGGGCATAGCTACATTGTAGTACTTGGTTTGTCTGGGCCGCCGGTCATGGTCGGGGTCACGGAGGTGGCCATATTGCTGGTCTTATAGCCAAGTTAGAGGCTCATTTCCTTCTGTCTCTTGAACATATATATGTATATATATTATGTCTGCGTTCTTCCTTCTTTTGCCTTCAAGGGTGCCTCGAGACGCTGCAATGGCTTTAATCGATAGTCAAGTCCTTAAGCTTTATGCTGTTGCCTAAGTATTAAATGCATGCGTCGTTTTGAACTTTTAAGCTGCAATTGGTTGTTCATTTGACGCTTCGTTCTCTCCATATGGTGAACAGTGTCATTGACATTGGTGAAATCGCGGACCGTCAATTCAATTATTTGTCTTCGTCTCCTGCGACTCTCCCAAACTTTGCGATCCCATAAATTAAATTATCGAAGCACTCATGATAAACGCAATATCTGTTTATCTTCGTGCATTCCCGACTCTCAAAGATAGCGCTTATTACATCACAAAATGTTAAAAATATATGCGGGCTGATCCAGAAAAAGATACAAGTGCAAGCGCCGAGTGTTTATGAAAGCAATGCGCATAAGTCCTTGTTTCAGCAGACGACTCTCTAATTCCTGCAATTAATCACCAGGTCTGATTGTTACCCTTATTGCTGTATGTTCTACTCAAATTTATCGAATTTGATTTTCAAGTAGGAGCAGTAGTGGTTGCGATTATTTAGAGGAGAGGTAAGCGTAAGTTAATGTGTAGGCTTTCCTTAAATCCACTGCGATCGCAAATGTATAAATGTTGCATTTCAAAATGCCCTAAATTCTTTTTTAAGGTCGTTAAAATAGGCACATCAACATCTGTTGGCTATATATTTTTCTCCATCAAGTTATGGTCTGCTATGGATGGGTTTGAACGTCCCATAGATACTGTTACCACTTCACAAAATGCCTATATTTGTACGCCCTCGTTTCAAATTAACTGCTCTTACTTCAGAATAAGCAATCAATCCACAAGCAGCGTGCAATCGAAATCTTTTTCGTAACCTGACAATGTAGCAAAATGTTGTACAGTTGTCATTATCTGCCCTCATAAAACTACATTCGACATTTTAAATAAAATGGGAGCATGCATCTGCAGTCCGTCGCTTCCTTGTCTTCACCAGCATCTCAACAATATCACCTTAACAGTTAAATTTCTTCAGAATCCACCAAGTGTTGATAGTAAAACAGACCTTTAATAGGAATGGATTTTACCGCCGTGGTTTCGAATGATAGGCGAGGGTTCTCCCTGGCAGCAGACAGTAGAACAAAAATTCTGGCTGCGTTTACCCTCTTCAATCCATGACATATTCGGAGTCATTTAATGTGATAGTTTACTCGAGCAGAATCCAAAATGGCATGTACTGTCCTCTTATGTCGCTCCGCTAGCCGTAAAAATATTTTATGACAAGGTAGCTTTTGGTAAAGTCTTCTTATTACTAAGCAATTTTACTAGCATTTAAAAGACCACCATGCTCTACCACCCACTTCTATTACTTTGAGTTGAAGGTCGAGGCAGAAAGGCAATGGAAATGACGATTACATGTGATGGTTGATAAGTCACAGCTGAATGTGTTGGTTGATGTGTGGTTGTGATTTCCATAGGCTGCATTCTCAGCGTGCGACCCTTTGCTGACTCACCGATGTTGGCCGATCGATGGGTCGATAAGTGCATACACTCTGTCCTCGTTGCACCTAAGTTACCCCGCCACGCAGGCGATCCATCGACAAGACCCATTAACCAGGGCAAAATCTCATGCATGGATGGGGAGTGGGATAAATGAAGTCATGAATGATGAATTACCATTTTCTATTTAAATGTGAGTGCGTCAATCTGATTCTTAGCAGTTTTAAACCTCCTTTTTACCTCGTTCTGCATTTTCTTTCCATTCTGTAGCATTTTTCGCATTCCTTGCCTGTCAGAATTCGGAAACGATGAGAACACAAATGGGCAAGACACAGCGTGGGCACTGCTAGCTCTTGAAGTTCTCTGCGCCTTCAAGATGCCAATAAGATCACCAGTAGTGTAGTCGTCGCGTATTGGTTATTCGAAATTCTCAAGTCATGTTCTTCGACAACTTTAAAGCCTGCTCTAAGATACATTTTTGAGCCATTGTTGGGCTGCACACACATGGGATTGGATCTTAAGGACATCTTGAACATAGTTTATTTATGTAAACTTTTTCGAAAATTGTAAACTCTTTTTGGTGGGTTGAATTCTAGCATTTTAATCGAAATTTGAAATCGTCATCAAGGGACCTTATAAGATGACTGTATTGCTGGTTCTTTTGCGATTTTCGAGGCATTAGACATGGCGAGACTGGTACATATAATGATGTAATGGTCATGCCCAGTTAAGCAGGGAGAGTGGGTGAGAATGCTGCTAATAAGGAGCTGAGAGTTGTCTGAAATGGGAGAGAAGCTTAAAAATTTAGATGTTGATACTCTGCTTATCCTATATGCAAATAGTTGAGCATACATTTTAAAGTCCTAAATTAAACATTTAAGACCTTTGATTGCCATCTCACTCCATCATACCAGGCCATTTTTAAGTGACACTTAGGAATGTAAGCAGCCAAGTAGTAACAGGTGCAGTATCTCAGTGTAGACATCCTAAGAAAACTTAAAATTGTTTCACAGGCATTAAGAAGGTAGGAAAAGGAGGATTTGAAGAAGAACAACCAAAACAATCGAAAGAAGAAGAGAAGTAAGTAGAGAAGAGGAATGGGAGGCGCAAGAATGAGAACGAGAGTGAGGACCAGGAGGAGTTGGGGGATTAAAGTATAGAGATATCATTGGAGAAATAAGGAAACGATGTCTAGCAAAGACAGGAATTAAAGCTGGTGGACTGGCCTCGCGAAAGGCAGATTTGGCATTGTTGTAGGAGGAATGACTATAGCCTTGTGTGAGCAGCCTTTTATTTCCACCGATTGCATCCATTTTTCTTTATCATTGCACCTTCTCTTTCCTCTTCCACTTCTCATCACTTTATATCCTCTTTCTATCATTGCTTGAATGAATTCAGAAATCCATTTGATCTCCCCTTTTTAGTGAAGCCAACACAACCACCGCAGTTGTAAAGCAGAGGCAGTCAAGCAAAGCTTTGTCAACTGATCGAAATGCATGTCATGCGCATACTGAAGGCGTGAATACCTTTTATAAAGGAATGTATGTGCTTGAAACCCAGTTGTTCACAAAGAGCAAAAGATTTGGTCCCAGCAAGACTACGTAGTAGCTTAAAATATAAATGTTCTAAAAGTATACACCCCAAATTACTCAGTCTTAACAACTCGTGTAAAATAAAATATTGGCACAAAGGAGTGCCTACAGCGCATTACAACATTGTCAAAAACTAAAATTGCAAGCCATATCTGTAATATTTTGTTTGAACTACCGGTTTCTGTCAGGGTCACAGAGGTGGCCATATTGCCCTGGCTGCGTGGGCTGGCCTCCAGGACATACCAGCGGCTTATTTCCTTCTGCCCGTTGAATATGTATTCTACTCTAGCATTCTGTCTTCTTTCGCCTTTGAGGGAGCCTCGGGACGCTACAATGTCTTTAATAAAGGTATGGATATTAATAGCTAGATTTGAAGAAGCGAATGCAATGCTTGGGTTGTGCAACTGCTGGTTCTGGTTAAAGTCACTTGAGTGGTCCTATAGCCGTTGTCAGGTGAGGAGGTCTCTAGGTCATGCCGGCAGTTTAGATTCCTTCCTGTTCGGCAAACATATATTTTCTGCCCTAGCATTATTCATTCTTTTGCTTTCAAGGAAGTCCCAGAACGCTACATTGGCGGTGTTAGGGATAATAAAATAAAAAACGTTGCCTTTGCACTTCCTCCGAATAAACAAATACATAAATGTATTTAAAAATTACAATCAGATACGGCTACACGAGTATACTAATTAATATGTTCGGGTTTAAAACAAGTTTGCATTATTTAATCAGGTGGAATACAAAAACCAAATCGAATATACCATGCACCATTTAAAATTAAAATGTGTAAATTATGAAAGCAATATACAAAAGCCATCTTTTGATCGCTGCTAGTACCTTCGTGTTAGGAAAGCAAGCCTTTAAATTAACTAATTCGCTCTCCGTCCCCAAGGTCATTGACGGCGGCAGTGCCATTTCTCCTGTCGATGCATTGGAACCTATAGATAATGTATCTAAACTACCAGGGATTATTTGACAGAAACGGTATTTAGTCCTTCAACTTACACGGAGATGCATCTTGCTACACTAGCGTCTATATCATTGAACATGGGCTAGTCGAGTGACTACTTGGAATCAGAATTCTGCCTATGCCATTACTTCGCACACATCCCAGGTAAGAGTAAACAACATTTTATAGCTATTTGTGTCGTTTTTCTTGCAAAATAAGTAATAGTGATCACTTGTTCGACAATTTTACTTTACAATTTATTATGTTCTTATTATTACACAGCGATAGCTGCTTCATTCGGGTCGTTAATTCAGGCTAATAAACAAGTATATAGAATACGCAGGTAGCATCAGTGAACTTAAAGTATTTAAGAGATACTTCAAGACGAAGGGAAATTAATTGAAAGCCATAAATTAGCCGCTGTTCTCGTTCCACCATAATGGAAATAATTGGCAGTTTATATCAGTGCACAGCTGGAACCATCGCAAATTTGTTCATGAGTGTCGCATTAGCTGCGCTGCGTCCCATATTTCTTATGCTTTGGTCTAGAAATGATCTGGACAAGCTCTGGCTATCGATGTAGCATGATTGAATGCGGTACCTGCTTCATCCTTTTATCTGTTTTGTTCAGATCTGAAATTTCGAGGCTCCCAGTCTTCTGCAGCTGCTTTTAATATTAATCAGTAGCGAACTGGTTTGGGAAGAGGGGCATTTAATTTATGTTTCCAAGGGAACGGGAAATAATCGTGCTAAATCTCTAAGCTTTATATGTAAATCGCTTTGATTCAGCCTTACTCAGAAATGGCACCCTACGGTCTTTTGTCATTTGTAAGTGTTTCGTGACATTCTCAAGTTATACAGTGACGACTTAGTTCTGCTCGGCTCATATCGAGGTTAGTTGCGAATGAAACTGAATTAGTTGCATTATGCTACTGCGCCGTAATCCATCAATTTTGATTTTACCCTTGATCAGATAAGAAATTCTGTGGCCTCTTGTCCAGTGTAAATATATTCTGAAGCCCTCGATTTAAGTAATGAATACTAAGTCTCGGTCGAAGCGTACTGAGATTAGTTTATGTAAAGAACCGAAGGTAGTCGAGTAGTCACTTCTTCCAGGGACATCACTTCTGATTTAGCCTTGACCAAAACACGGGTTCCGTGGCCTCTTGTAAAATTATATGTAATTTTTTCGAGTCAAGCAATGACGGCATGATTCAACTCGACACACATAAAACTTATTTAGGAGAGGTACCGAAAATATGCGGGTTATATCCCTGCACTCGATTTCATTCCTTTTGATTTAGCCTTTATTAGAAAAAGGCACCTGTGAACTCTCGTCTCCTGTTATTGTTTTCTGATGTTCTAGAGTAAAATAATGCCGCTTGGGTTTTATTCGACCCGTTTAAGTTTTATCTTGGGATCAGAATCAGAAATAGCCAGATTATGTCTCTTATATAAAACCCCTTGCGATTTATTTTAGCCTCGATCAGAAAAGGCATTCCGCGACCTCTCGTCTACTATTACCGTTTCCTGATGTTCTCGTCCCATGCAATGCGTGTTGAGTTTGCGTTGGTAAAGTAACCGAAATCAGTCGTTTCATGCAGCGGCGGTCTATTTGGTCACCTTTTATTAAGCCCCAATTAGGATAGAGAATATGCGGCATTTTGAGCATTGCAATCCTTTTTTTCGATTTAAGTAATGTCGCTTTAGTATTTTCTATAGGAAAATGAACCGAAAGCGGCTGGAATATATCGCTGCGCTCTCGTTAACTGCTTTTAGATTCTGTCTTGATCATAATAGTGAATCTGCGATCTTTTGCCTTTGTAGTTTTATTTTGATGCTCCGTGATTAATTATTTAATGTCGATTTATAATTGCGGGTCGAGCTTATATTTATGAAGGAATTGAAAATAGCCTATCTATATTGGTTCACTCTGTTATAATTCTTTTATTTATGCTCAATGAGAATTAGGCTTTAGGGGCCTTTTCTTATATTTAACATGGTTTTGTTAGTCTTTCCGCTTCAATCTATATTTGCTTAAGCTTTGGGGCACTTGCTTGGTTCCTTTTGGTTGCACTTTTAGTTTAAGTGGTAATTAAATCTTTTAATTTTTGCCGTACCTGATGTTTTAAAGGCCTTTATTTACAGCTGAAGCCTTGAGGTCTAAGGTCTATAAGGACGATATTTTAATCTGTTTTGATGTAGAATTGCCTACTCTTAGGTACCGTTTATTTGTTTCTTTTGTAAGCGCCTATGACAGCATTCGTAAGTAAATCTTACAGAACAGGCTAAGAAAGCTTGGGACTGCAGATTTGCTTTTTCTTATTCGTTTCGATCCAAATTTGCTTAGACTGTGTGCCAATGGCTTGCTACATTTTTAAGGGTCTGATGTGATTTTCATTATAAAATGTCACAGCATAAGTGTAGCTGATATTTGCGGAGTCCCTGTTAAAAAGAAAGCTGAGAAAGCTCGCGCGTGCAGATGTGCTGTTTCTTATTCGTAGCAATCCAGAATTGATTTGGTTTGCATCTTAGCAACTTGTTTTCTTTCATGAAATGGCTGCCGACCGCGGGCCTTCTTGATTGCTTTTGATGTAGAATAGTGAAGTAAAAGCACAAATTTGAACATTGCTTGCGTAGTATTGAGAAGGGCACGGATTGTGGATTGCAGTTTTTGCCACTTAAAGGGATACTTGGTCTTTGAAGAACCCGTTTGCGACTGTATAATGGCTATTGTTGAGAATGCTGTGTGAACTTAATTCTCCGCATTGCATTTGCTGTGGTCATGGTGGGCAGTAGGCGTCCCTACACAACATTTATTTGGTTCGCAAATGGTTCGATTGATCATTGGTTTGGTCATGTTAATTGGTAACCGTTTTGCCTGCAGTCAGTGACTCCTAGTAAGGAGAGCATGAGAATCTATTTAAAGAGGACTTGGAACATTTAGATGCTGCGTCTCTCTATCCTGCTTTAAATCACGGTCGCACATGTCACACTTTATCCTTTTGGTAACAGTGACAGTGGAATCCCAGCCACGCCCTCCCCTTTTCTAGAGTCACGGCGACAATCTCAACTTGCAGCCGTTTATGCTGCCTTCGATTAGACTAGTGGCTGCATCGGTTGAGATGCTGACGGTCCCATGTGAATGAATTTTTATTGTTTCCTTCCAGACACAACTGCTTCATCCACTCCGCTTTCAAAGCTGCTTTTAGTGTTATTCTGTAATCACTCTTTTTTCCACAATTGCTCTGTCTGGACGAGGTAGCAGAAGTTGGAAAGGATATGCCACATCGGTTTAACTCTGGCTGATTTCTCCTTAAGACATTTTTGGCACTTCCTGCGATTTTTGCCTCCCAGGAATTCGCACAAATAAGTGCGTTTTTGTGCATACATTCTAAATTGTTAGCACTTAACTGAATTCCGTGTGCATGATTTACTGCTGATCGTCAGAATCCTGTAATAGGTCGTAAGAAGGAGTTGAGTTTTATGCGCAAGCTGAATTTCTTATTTAGGCTTGTGTCAACCATTGCCTCTTGATCAACTATTCTTTGGAAGCCTCCACCATTAGCGCTTTCCATCCTTCTGTCCCTTTGTATTCATTTAGCTAGTTCCAGTTAACCATACGTGTTGTTTTAGTCCATGTGCTGATCATACATAGGCAGGATGATCTCAGTTGGCAGCACTAATACATCCTACGAGGGTAATAACTGAAAAGCCATACTCATCTTAATGTGACCCAAATGATAGCGGAGGAAAGCATGCCCCAACTTAGGTATAAATCTTGCCTTCGCTATCAATTTGGACGTTTTGGATGGTTAGTTTCTACCCTGTCTCCACTTTCGGTTCTGCGTGCGCCGATTTTGGTGCGATTCATGCGGATGTATATTGGGCACTTAGCCTCCTCCTCAATTTTTACTTTCGCACGGCTAGCGCATAAAATAAGATTCCAGTAGTTTCTAGTGGCATAGGTTTAGTTTTCTTATGAGCTGGTGTTTGTGGCTGACCCTAAGCCAAAGGATCGGCGTCTCATGGCAGTGCCAAATCGTGTGCAGCGCATAGGTAAACGTAAAGTTGACTTAGTAGAAGGGGTGTAGGTGCATGATTGTGATATTTTCAGTTCTTTTTAGTAATTTAAAGCATCTTTCTTTGCCGCCTTTTGCGAGTCCAGCACAAGCCAACGGAAGCTGATGACACGAAGTGCAGTCTTTGGTAAAGGAGCGGATGGATTTTGTAACGCTTTAGAGGAGGAACGAACCGGTAAGCCCATTCTTTTGGACACATGGTTGGACGAATTAATTTTTTTCCTGCTTACTTCGTTTAATTTATTCCGTTTCAAGACAAGCATTGAGGCTGGGCGTGGCAGCAGACTTCTAACTGAGACAGATTATCTGGTCAAAAGTGTATGCTTGAGACTGTTATTTGACAAGAGCTAGACTGTTTTGCAGACAGCTGGTATTGGACTAGCAGTCGTCGCAGAAAATGGATTTGCCAGTATGGACGCTGCATCGCTGTTTCCTACGAAGCTATCGCGTTCGTGCCGTGATGGTGGATTGGTGTTTGTAGTACCGGTTCACACAAAAGTACCTTGCGAACTCATCTAATACCTGATCACCGGTCATGAGTAGTGGAGTCAACCCTGTCTCATTTCAATGTGCTGCTGCTGCTGCTGCTCAAACGTCTGCGGCACTCCAGTGTAAACGTTTTTCAAACAATTTAAGCAGGTCATTTCCATAAAATGATACAAAAGTAACCTCACCCACTAGAACACTTTTGCCTTTCATTTGCTGCAATAGCTTCATTTTAATGTGCCATATTTTGCATTCATGGCGTCGAATCGTCGTCGTGGTTGAAAAGTCGACTAAATTGTAAAGATTTGACATTACTCATTATTGCAGATGGTCTAGAACTTAAAATTGATAAGACTATTGAATAAAAAATAACAAGGTGCTCTTCGATACTGCTTCTTACCTTGCTCACATAGGAGCGGACATTAATTTGCTAGTTATTTTGATATGTTTTGCGTCTCAACCACCCCAATGAACCCTTTTAGGCAAGAAATAAATAATTGCTATTTTCTAAGGTCTTTTTTATTGCCTGTATGGTAACTGCTACAATATACGAATCGTGCTGCAATCCATTTTGACAAAACCTGTCGTGGTTGTGGTGATGGTGATGATTACAGCAGCTGCACCCCCGGATAGGCTACTAAATGCTTGGTTCCCCATTGACGAGCTAAATGCGTCTTCAGCAACTTTAATAGGCACCAAATGAGCAAATGCAAGCCAAAGCAGTCAAAATTTTACTTTGAGCGCAGCCTCGACACGCAGTCTGAGCTACTGTAATGGCTTATTCAACTACTTCATTAGTAGCACGTTAATTTTACTTTAAAAACGGTATCCATGAGTTGACTTCAAACACCCTTTTAGAAGGGATTAAAGCTGTTGAACCCTATTTGTCAATCAGCCGGTAGGTGACAGGCTGCAGCGTCCCGAGGCTCCCTCGAAGGCAAAGAAGGCAGAATGCTAGGGTAGAATATATACATATTCACCAGACAGATAGAAAAAGACTGCTGGCATGGCCCGGAGGCCAGCCCACGCAACTAGGGCAATACGGCCACCTCTGTGACCTTGACAGAAACCGGCAGTTCTAACAAACAAAGTACTACACAGGCTGTAAGAATTCGTAGTGCAACACTACATAGATTGAGGTTTCTAATTAGACTGGCGGTGAATATTTGGTAAACTATATGTTGTGCTTGCCATACATACTGTAAACACTTTCTTAATAATTTGAAAAACCCTGCCCTTGGGCAATCGCAAAAGAGGAACCTGAGGTAGTCAGAATTTCGTCTGCCAATGTGAGTGCAAATCCACAGCCTCTCACACGGAAAGATGTATAACAGATAATCCCTTGGAGCTCAATCAACTTGTAAAAATATCTGTTATGCATAAATTAAATGGACATATGCCTCTTCTTAAGGAACAGGTGTGTTCAATGCCTGCGGGTCAGCAGACAGCACAAGATTTTGCCTCATTGATAAGCGCCGCAGCTATGTTTGCAAATGTTTAAATTGGATGAAACGAAGCTCGCTTTCACCTATCATGCCATGCGATGGGCACAGCTTTGTGCCAAGGAGTGTCCATTATGTGACATACCACCGTGAAACGATCCACATTGCGGTCTATGCCTGTGGTGGAGCTGAGAAGACCCAGTTCTAGATTCGGAAAAGGGGTGATATTTGATAGTGATGCATAAGAGACGTTGTTGTGGCATCTTATTTCGAGGCATGAATATAACAAGTAAAAATAAAGCAATCTTTTTTAACTGTGAGCACATGCTCATGATTGGTGATTGATTTTGTTCTAGTAAGGCTTATGCAAATTAGTTATTTGATCCCCTATGTTGGATGAAAGACGGCGCGTATTGTTCAAAGGCAAAATTAAACACATTTGAGCTTTGTGTTTTTCAAGACACAAGTTAACTGCCGACTGCATGTTTTGCGAAATTAACAGGTATTTTATTCATGTAATTCGCTCATCGTTTTCAAGGTCACTAGCGGTAACTGCTTCCCGTCTTGTTGGTAAACTAGATCCGTTTTCGAACTAAAATGCCATGCTTTTTGCAAAAATAGGCAGCATTTTTCGCAGTCTTATCTTAATTAATGGAAAATACTTGGTGAGAATGACTTTGCAGAACATGAATTTTGCAAGAATGCAACGCGTATGACTGGAGCATAATTTGCTAAGCATGGCCTCTTTAGCCATCGAATCGGAAACAGAATTCCGCCTTTGGCGTTACCTCGCATATAACTCAGGTATGGACGAATTGGGTTTTATGAATTCTTACCTAGTCTCCCATGCATAAATTAGCAGTCAGCATTTATTCCAAAAATCATTTTCTTCATACGCAGTAAATTGCTTCATGCGACTTAATATAAACAATGCAAACAACAATTTAAGTTATTCAACAGCTACAGAGTTTAACTCAGAAGTCTTTAGGGCAATAAGAGAAGAGGATTTAACTACAAAAGAGCTTTTTATCACGTTCATTACCATATTAAATAAATAATTTATGTTAATTTTGACCAGTGACTGGGATCAATGCATGCATACGGCAAAAAATATTCGATGCAAGGTTTCTTTTGATTCAGTGAAAAACAGATCATCAGCGAAGTGCAATTTAGTGAGAATCACAATAAAATTTTGGTGATTCTGATATAAAACACAGCTGAGTACTGTCTCTTTTATTTATATCTCAAATTTCAAATTTTTGCTTAGCCGTTCAGTCTGTTGGTGATTGTTGTACCGTTTCTCGCATTATGTGATACGAATTTGGACCTAGCCGATAGCAAAGGGGCCTATTATGGCAGAGGAAGGTAAAATGACACAATCATATAGAGCGGTGGAATATTCTGCCCATTTAGGTTCAAAATTTATCAGAATTATAACATAGCAGCTTGTCTGACTTTGCAACCACTTGCGGCATTTCTTGCACCAAGATTTTGTCTCATTTATCATTCTTGTAGCATTGCAAGAAGGAGAGGCATTTGAGTGCCAGCCTTCTCTCTTCCTTACTGACTGGCGCACTTTGACAACAGTTGCTGTTGAAGCTGCCACCTCTATTATGACACCCACATGACTGTTAAAAAGAACGGCTTATACATTCGAAAATCTACCAAATCATACAATCATGCTATGGGGTGTGAGAATTAGAGGGGACTTGTTGCTAACTAAGGAACGTCAAAATGGCCTCAGAGTACCTTTTCAGCGTTACGTTATGGTCCTTGACTTGCGGAATGACTAAAAAGAAACCAACAGAGAAGTCGTGTGTTTGTTTACACACATTGTAGCAGCATCGCAGCCGTGCCATTTGGCTCCGATACACTCTAAAGACCCCAGTCCAGCGCCTACATATTCGCCGTCTTCATGAACTACTGCACCGCAGTCAATCTTCTACGTGGTCTCCTCCGGGCACCATTTTAATTTCCACAGGCACATTTCGATTGTAAGTGTTTCTCGGCAAACCACTCTTTCTAGCCAGCGTTTTGCGCACTCAATGCATGTTGTCATACATTCCGCTGCCTTGTAGACCCATCAATCAAAAATTCTTCCCTTGATTGCACTGCTCATACTTGGTATAGAAAACCACGATGTTGACTACATCAAAGTACAGACTTACACATTTTTTTTCAGTTTGTGTCGCCTCTGGCTTAACTGCCATCTTCGCTAAACTTTGCCGATATTGATTTTGCTAACCACCTCTGCTAAGCACTGTACTTCGGCACAATCACATCTACAATTTTGTAAGTCAATTTTAGATCCCATTGCGACTCACATTGCAGGAGTGCATGGCTTTAGCTCATACAACCTCAAGTCACGCATTTGTATTGTAACATCTATTCCACAGCCGCATATTTGGGTGCATGTGAAAGTGGTGAAAGCGGTGCATTAAGATTATTTGACATGAGTCTAGAAGCATAAGGCGAAGCAAATGGATCCCTAAGCTCGATGCAACGTGCAATAGCGGATTTGCGACGTCAGCACCTACTGAAGCATGGCTGACTTAGCAATTAGGTAGGCACCTCAGCAGTTATATGCCTCTTTAGGTTACTTTCCAATGTTGAAGCTGCAGAATGACTGCTTAATACGTTCACAGGCAGCACCTGTTTGATGAGAAATCTCCCTCGCAATGCCCAGTGGTTGTGGTTCTTGCAATAATGACACCAGTTGGGGCTAATAACTTGTACCAGCTTAATCCACGTTCATAAACCCAAAAAAATTATTCATCACTGATTTTACTATTCTGCAAACTAGCAAAGGACAACTGACTGTGACCTCGATCTATGGAGAGTAGACAATATGAAACCGCAGTTCTCACACCCCATTTATACGTGTCGATTTCGCTGGGACTGATCACGAGAGGATAGTTGCCTGACCGGTGCACTAAAGTTCTAATTTTAGTCAATTATAGCTCTATAGAGCAAAAATAGAGCATTGCATACAATTCATTATCTCAACAACCGCAGAGGCATCAGCAAATTAGGTGGGCTGAGGTAAGTGGGAGTGCATTCTAGTTTTAACAACCCCAGAATTGCAAATAAATAAAGTATATGCTTTGCGAAAGGAAAACTCAATAAAGTGCTAGGCCCTATTTGTCGCTGATAACACGTTCGGCCTTAAATTCAACCAGAGTGTGTGTCTCGAACGAATAGTTACCTGATAAGAATGACGCTTCCACCTACAATTTTTTGTCCGTTTTGCTTTTATTCTCGTCTCCTTGCTTTATATAGATCCGTACTCTCGTTCTCTCTCAGCTCATTGGCCCTTGAGAAGTGGTCATTCTCTCTGAGTCTACAAATTACCACTCGGGCGGTGCAGTCAAAAACATTTTAGATGCGCGTAAGTGAACGAAACTGGTAACCTTAACGTCCTTATCCTCCTCCTCCACCTCCTCCTTCTCCTGCTCATTCTTCCGCCTCCTTCCCGACCCATTTGTGCGCCTTCACGTCCATGCCACTTCTCATCACGCATCGCCTTAACAACCAATGAAGCCATCGCCATGGCGCACTTCTCATCCAAACAAATGGGTGGTGCATACCAAAGGCTTCCATACTTTAGCCTCTTAGTGGGCCCACCAACTGCAACGCGAATCGTGCACATTTGCATGGCGATCAAGGCATGCGTGTGGACATGCGACGAGAAATTGCACCGAAAGCGTTCAGTGCGGATAAATGTGCCAACGTAATTGTGACCCTAGGATTGGCAGGCTTGAATTGCAGACGAGAAGGCCAGCATGCATTTGCTGTGATGATGCAGTGGAAAGCTATTTTGGCTAGTAGAAGGGAAGAAAGGGTGAGCAATGAAGGCTTGTAGACGCTGGCGACCGCGCCATGTGACGGCTTCTGGTCTGCGTCGCACCATAGAGGTTGTGCTACGTCGGTGTGGGTTAATACATGCGTGTTGGAGCATGGTGGAAGAAAGCCCGCGGGCGGGCGGTTGCTGGCACACTTTATTCCTTCCTTCTTATTTACTCCCCACCCAACATTGCCCACCTCCTCCTCCTCCTTTTTCTCATTCTGCGCGATTTTCACACCCAGTGTTTCTAGGTAATGGCTCTACACCTAGCAGATAATGCTGTACCAGAAACACACATCCTCTTCAATTAAAGGGCCGATACAATCATGCATACCATGTAAAGTCCAGAAATTAATAAATTTTTCTAGTTTTGTGCAAACAAATCCTAATCCAACTTAAATCCGAGCACATCCGCAAATAGCAAACACTCCACACGATAATGAGAATTCAAAGCGACCGTGCAAATACAGTTAGGCTTAACAAATATATACGTTTAAATTTTGCCCTTATAAAGCGAAGTTAGCCTTCAAAACCAGCTCACTTTCTATACCATTTATATGGGGAATGCACTGCCAAAACTAAACAATGCTGACACGCATGTCTATGCATGCAAAGCAACCAAAAATCATTTCCTAAAGGATGAAGCGTAAAATGTGTGGCAACAATCTATGCTGATGAGTTTGCTATTTACATATAAGTAACACAATACTTTGTTTACTTTTCAGAGTCAGTTTAGCCAAGTTCTCCAAGGGGTTGATTCGTTGGATTCTGTGTATTATTTTTATAAAGAATTCAATTTGGTTTTTGACCAACATCAAAAGACGTTTGAGGTCAAAGGTGAGTCGCGACATTGTTTTTGTCTTCTTTAAGTTTCATGTACGTGTAGTTTTTAGGTTTAATGTTACTTTTAGCATCCTTAGACCCATTTGAAGGCAAGAGAAGGCATAATACTAGAGTAGAATACCTATCCAATATACAAAGGGAACGGAGCTACTGGTATTGCCCGTTGACCAACCCTGCCGGCCAAGGCAATCTGAACAACTATGTGACCTACAATGGAGGAGGAGGAAGGAGGAAGAGAGGGTACTTTTCGCTTAAAATAGAACCATCTGTTTACTTTTAAAGCTCCATAGTAGACGTGACACCCGGCTTGACTACTACGATCAGGCTTAGTCAATGCGCTATTCACAAATCTAACACTGACCCTCTGCCAATAATACGAATAGGCGCGTGGGCATTTCCGCTCATTTGGGAGGATAAAATCACTTATAGAGGGAACCAGTGTTGTCAGAAGCCACAGTATGTGCTCGAATACTTATATTCTTTAAATGTGCTTTGTAGGCCAGAGGCGGGAAGCCAATTTGAACCTCGCTGGAGCGTGACTCCTCTTCGGCCTGAATCTCACATCTTGCCTAGCTGTATAATTTTCACCCTCTATAATAAAGATGTCAAAACATCCTCAGACTTCTACTAACAAGGATGACCAGAAGAGAGAGGAGGAACCCTCTACAGTGCAGCAAAAATCGATTCCCGAGATTTGTGAAGAAGGTAATGGAAATCAATTTAAGCCTGATAATGACCTATCTGCTCTCATGATTTTTTTAGAAAAAAACTCGAATCGCCTAAATACAGGCTAGACATGCGTTCCGTGTTTTCATCTAGCAAGATCTGCAAGAGGGACCAAAGCATTGGCAGTTCCAAAAACTAGTCAACTCGATCCGAGATGACTGAATGAGTCAACAATTACGTACTTCTAGAATATATCACTCCTTCCAGTTTCAAATGCATAAGCTGCTCAAAACTTCAACCACTTGCTTGACTAATGAAGACACCATGCTCATAATCGCCTCAAATATTCATCGCAAATGAGTCAATCACACGACTACTTTTAACTGAGGTGACCTGAATACGGGTAGAGCATTCAAGGGCATTGTTAAAAATTCAAGACGAAACCCACTACGCAAATCGGTTGGGCAGATAAACGACTTACAGAGCAGATAAAGCCAAACAGTTGGGTTGACGTTTGACACCGTAATCAATGCCAGAGTCAATAAATAAAAGGTAAAAAGCAAATGGAATGAAGTACAATTGATTGCAAGCATGCGGAATGGATGGATAGGGAAGTAGCCTAATATTGGACGGCGGTCTGTTCCTGCAACTCAGTCATCCTTGTCTCCAACTCCTTGGGCCCAACATGCGTCCATTTAAGACTTCACTTCATTTCGGAGTTGCTTCAGCTGAAACAGCGTGCTTGCGATGGGGTGTCTCTAGCTACACCGAAACCTCAAAGCGCGTAGCCTACAGTGCTGCGCTAAAAGACACGATTTTCTCATTTTCCGCCGCGCATTTCGTCACTGTCGTCTCATGATCCCCCAGCAGTGGATATCCCTCCGCGTCTCCGACGTGGTTCTCCTTGAGGTTGGTTGGTGATGTAAACATCACCAGCCACACCTTCTTTAATCATTTTACAAATCTCACATATGCTTGGAATCGCCCAGCAACTCTCTCTGTCTTATATAAGTAAATAGGCCGATGAATAGGCGAGAAAATGGGAATGCATGAATTAATAGACAAATGCTTAGCTGGACTTGGTGGTTTAGCTCTCGGTTTTCTATCAACTAAAGAATATTTTCTTGGATACGTTTACTCTAATAGAACATAACAAGTAAGTTGAAACCCTAGTTAGCTGCTAAAAAAAATTCGTTGGTGTTAAAGAAGTTAAGCTGGGATGGTCGAACCAATGACCAGACATTGACTTAGAACGGATCTCTCAAAAATGGCATATGCAGCACATTCTATAACACTGTTGGCTCCAAAGAGAACTTCAAAGAAGCATCGAGACAGGCAGCTCTAAGCACCAAGAATGTTTCTTACACTTCTTATTCCAGAAATGACAATTTTTGCCCGCATCAAAAGCCGCTGCGTGAGCCGGAAGCCAGATTAGACGGCGTTACTCTTTTGGTACCAAACCATGCAAAATGACGCAATAGCAAGACAAAAGGGGCAAAGAAAAGACAAGATTAAGCTGCATAACTCCATTGCATTTGCATTTTATCTTGTTTGGTATTAAGAGGTTCAATCACTCGTGAAGAATGCCTGTCCCATCCATCACTTTGAGGCGCGTTTGGAAGAGTGACGTTCACTGCATGTTAAAATAACCCACTTAGCACTAGAGGGCAGGCGGGTCTTCTCCCTTGAAACGCAATGGCAAAGAGCATCTTTCACCTCACACCCAAATGGCTCAGTGCAAATGGCCCCAAATACAAAGCCTTAACAGTTATTTAATGAGCAACAAAGCGATGAAATCTGAGACACAGAGGCAAAATTGGACCACAGGAGGACCAGAAATGCCTGCTTACTGAACCTCCAGATACACACAGAAATGCCAAACGACTAATAAGACCAAGTCGGTTATCAATCATTAGCCAACTAAATAGGCAACTGTGTAGGAACCTTTGCCGAGATGCTTTGCAAAATCGAGAAAGCGCCAAGTCCATTTTATGGCACATCATCATCACTGCAGCACTTCAGTCCACAATTTAGGCCCCTCTCAATAGTGCATAAGCTTGGCACGATTCTTGCCTTTGTCACCAAAAAGCAAAAACGCAGCACCCAGTCAATGTTTCTCCAATGCTACTGTAGTCTTCGAACTATCTATGCTGTTGTGTTTTTTAGCAAATTTTCGACACTAATAACTAGAGCTAAGCGTCTGCACTGCACAAGATAAAGTTAGCAAGAATCTGGCGATCAGCATCCTCTGAAGAACGTACACCCAATTCTGGAAGAATGTGGACTTTTCAAATCAAACCCATGCACTTTTGTCATCTTGGCGTCGAAACCGACCTCAATAAATGCATTTAAAGAGCACATTTTAGACTACCAGACAAAGAAGCCAGTTCTGATGTTTAATCCTTCTAACTAAAATCCATGCGCCTCAAAATAAAGGAAACTAAAAGAAAGAAAACTATAACGATGTTGAGTTAGTTCCCTTCTTTTCTGAAGCCATGTCCATTGTGTGATGCACCTTGCTTCTCTCTATTTAACAAAACATCGTGGTTTGCTCCGATCCCGTCCTCTGCAATCTGCGAATCCAACAGTGTGACGGAGTCTCATGGAGCCGCATCGGTGCATAGAGTTTCCCCTTACACCATCTTTTGCCACATTAATTTTAGTGTTTTTGACCAGTGTCAAATTTTACCTGAGTTTGGTCATAGAAGCTTGCGGTCGTTAGTAAATCCAAGCGGCAGATGCATATCCATTTTTGCAGTGTTTCCATGCAAAAAGCATAAATATGCTGCCATTTCTCATGCAACATTAATTCTAACTTAAGCAAATAGCATCACTGCCTCCCAATGACTGGGCTGTAGCATACATTTAGGGAATGAAAGACGACTCGATGCTGACCTCTAAAATATTGCCAACGACTGCGTCGACAAGTACACATCCCGGACGGAAAACAAGCACAAAAATTCCGGCTTTGAAGACTAGCTGCTTATTTAATGGACCAACAGGAACCACTTTCAGCTCAGAAAAATTAAACTATACACTTTTAAAAGAACAGCCCTGACTCAACTTTTCACTACGGAAACCGCCTAACTGATTCTCTATGTCAGCATTTAATTCTTTTGCATATCTTGCCGTGTGGGTCACCGCAGGTCCTCGTCTGGTAATTCTTTTCTACCGTTTCTAATTAGTTAGCGATTTGAGGGATGGTCTTGCATTCCGCTGGCATGCTAGTGCAGCTTGTCTAACACCTGTGGTATCAACTCAACAATGTCTTACCTACAGATAACATTATATAGGGTTTCGCAATCCGACCACTTAGCGCCAAACAGATGACAGCGAAGAGAAGACTGAATTGACGCGTTCAAAACACAACCCAATGAAACTTAATCTTGAGCTTTTATTATAGCCATTGCTCAGTACTTTCCATCAGAAAAGATCTTTTGCATGAAGTCATCTGTAGAGGGGACTTGAAAGTACCCCTCACACATTTAAGGGTGTACGCACATTTGATCATAGAGAAAAGCCTTTCTGTTACTCCATTCTGAGAGATAGTTTTAATGTTTAGAATTATGGTCAGACATTGCTAAGTAACCTCAACAGTTGGTCGCTAAGTGTTGATTATAAAGGCCCATTCCATTATCATTGCTGAGCGATAATCGTGTGATCTGTTCAGTCGTAAGCCTAGAAGATGGGGAGGCCTTAACCACTTACTGCAGACACCTGAGAAGCGGCAATAATATGAGAAGTGCCAAAAAATTATAAAGTAGCCATTTATGCTAACCGGTTTAAGAACATGCACATTTGCGACCAGTAGTCGAGTTACTATCTTTACAACACCCGGTAAATTGCAAAAGTCAACTCATCAGATCCACCTCGAGCGAGATCTATTTTCTGTTTTGCGTGCATTTATGCAAACACACTTCGTCTCAAGTATTGTGGAGCAGTGATTACTAAGTATTTTTGTTTTACATCACTACCCAGCATTTTTGCAGGGAAGACAGGATTTAAAGCACTACTTTTTTTCATGTTCCTGAGTGTTTTCGATGTTTTTACTTCGGAGATGTCTACAAAAGCAGAAGAACTAGAGATTTAACACAATGATTAGCTCTTAATAATGCTAAGAATGCGTACTGGAGGAGTTGAATGACAAGCTGCAGGCAGCTAGTCATTGAAATGTCCCGTTCTTATGACTAGCAAACCTGCTGCCATCAAAGACCGAGAAGCGAAATATGCGTTTCGGTCGGCAGTGAGCTTGGATAATAACAAAAGAAAGAGACAGGCTTGGGAAAAAGGCAAAGACAAGGAAGGAAAAAAGGAAGAGACGCCCACTGTGATGTTGGAGACTTATAAATCAATGCTGCGCGCTTACAGAGAATATGATGCATAAGAACCATCTTAAATCCACCTTTTCTATCTCCCTGCGTAGCAATTTTAGCAAGCAATTTAATTTTGGTAGGCCTACCCTTATTCGCTTCTCCTCATTATCTAAAACCCTAAAAGAAACCAGGAATATTTGTTCATTATTTTAGCAGCAAAGGTGACAGTCTTTACTAGTTGGATCGTTTCATGTAGGCTGATGCATTCTAGGCCATGCGCAGTCCTGATAACGTAGACATTTTCAACAGAATTTTACATTCCATCACAGCCAAAATTGAGGAGAGAATTATGTGCCGTTCAAAGATTACACTTTGGAAGTAATCTTAAGGTTAAGTTTTCTTTGTCAGTGATCGCGTGGCAGAATGTCACCTATTAGCCCCCTTTCCTGTAAAATTTGGTCTCAGCTTTGGCCTACTCTATCGATTCCTCTGCATCATACTTGTTCAGCTCGCATCACAGATGAAATTCACGATTAGAAAAGAACACGTAATCTGCATTTCATATATTTAGTTCATTCGCGAAGCAGCACAACTTCATGAGGGAATGACAAGTGCAAATGTGTCGTAACCACTATAACATTCGTTTTAACTTGGGTGGGTCCGCAAAACAGCGCGTCCGCATTGACAAGGGCATTCCCTTTCCTCTACTGGATTGTAAAGTCATGTTTTGGCAGTTACTCGCCCTAGCATGCATTTAAACAACCAATCTGCTTTATAGTTTTAGACCAAGTAAGTGTTTGTTAACATATTTGTTCCATGAACTCTCACCGTCAAAGAACGACAAGTTCAGTATACAGCTTGGGCGACAGGCGGTCCCATCGACATGACATGAGCCAATTACACACTTCACTTTATTGCCTTTGCACTGATGCGTGCCTCCTCACTGCAGTCGTATCCACATTTTTTTGCCTTATCGTCTTCCTATGGCAACGATTTCAGCCTCCCTTGCCCAGCATCGCAAAAGTCCTACTATTTAAGGCTTAGCATTTGATGCTTCTTTACACCTTTGCAATCCTTTGTCTTCCTCTCCATTTAAATAGTGCTGCACAGAAAATAAGGACATTCCCGTTATTAGTTGCTTACACGTAGCTCTGCGGCTGCCCACGTCTAAAGACGTTCGGATCCTAAACGAGTACGGTAGAACAAAGTAGAGCATTACGTGCACCAATTAGCCTAATGGTGGGTGGACTCACCACCTAGGATGTTACAATGACTAAGTTTGTTCTCCTAGGCGTATTTGTGGTGTCTTATGACTAAGATGCTCGAGTGTCGATATAACACCCAGAGTATGTGACGATTTCTCAAGAGCCAATTAAGGAGTGCCAAGATAGGGTTACGGATCTACAAAAGGTTAAAAGATGGTTGTAAAAGCAAATCCCATATAAAAATCGCAGAATCCAAAATTTGTGGGAAAAATTGCGAATTTCGATAAAGAACTGGACTAAGACAGGGAGAGAGAAACGATGTATGTGGTTAGAGGCACCTCTGCGAAGGACCACTAGCTTGCACATACTCTTGTCATTCTCCAAGGGAATGTTATGTATACAGGGTCATTAAGTGCAGAAGGTTTAGTAAACGATCAATAGCGTGCGGCCAACATTAAGGGTTTCGAACTCGGTTTGGTAAATGATTTATTCTAACAAAAATGGTGCCAGGAAGCATCCGATCATAAAACATTTCAAAATTATACAGGGTTGTCTATCGGATTCGGTTTCGCAGCCCTTAGCATGAGAAAGAACTTAAGTAAGGCAAAGTGCGATTAGGTGTGTTAGCATTGAAATCGAAAGCAACAAGATACAACGCTCGTCCTTGCTATGGCCCCTAAAGGGAAACGCAAGGAAAGATCTCGTACATTAGCTCACAACTCACAGTGTAATAAAGCGGATTTTCGTCAACCACCTTTTGTATAAATCAGAATTGTGGCACTAAAACAGTCGATTATCTCAAAAGTCGATTCTTGAATTAGGGTCGGTTGTCGCGTAACCATCTTTACAATAGGCTCGCTCGCGGAATCCACTCATTGAGTTTTATTCGGTTGGATGCATATTCTGCATCCTGAAATATTCAGAGAGAGATTCACCACATCCGACGCATTAATAAATCTACACACTTTCAGTGCTCTTTCTAGAGACAGGTCGGTAACTTTGCAGTGTGTTTCAGTTTCGTAAAACGCTGGCTTCCCATTTTAAGACATTGAGAGCAGTGAATCGATTCAGACACTCCATATCGACAGATACACTGACCAAAGAAATTTCGAGTGACTGTCCCGACACCTTTTGTTTTCATGAGCACCGTGTTTGCTACCTTCGTAAGCTGTTCAGTGATGGGCAGAACGTATCGGATTTCTCTCTTGGTGGGTGGTAGTGGGCTTGGGATGTCGGTGTCCGCTCTTTCGCCCAAGAATCATTTGGGTATGGGTAGCAGATGTGCAAGCGCTATGGTGTAGGCTTCTTCAAAATGCTCCAAGTAGAGTAGGGTTGATCAAGACCACCAAAATGCTTGCTCAAAAACGCTGCTATTATTTATTGCTCATAGGACCATATCGCTCAGGAAGCTGCTAAAATACAAGGCGTATCCTTTTGACGGCATAGAATTTTGTCCTCTCAGAGAATTTTTATCATTTTGCCATAATTGCCCAACAGCCCTTCCTAAAGAAGCTCATTTCCTCCGCTGCGGACTGATGTGAGAGCGCCAGCAAACCCTGGAATGCATAGAACCACGCTTAAGGTGGTGCTCTGCAGGCCTCTCAAATTGTTTGTTAGTGGACTCGCTCAAAAGCAGTGCACCCATTATAGCGTTGTCCGTTTCAAATGAAGTGAGCCTGACGGACAGCGTTCCATTTTCTGTACCAAACTTTATCTTACACGCAAATGCAGTTCTTTGCACCAGCGTACAAGTAAAGAAACAACACTTTTTATTGTTTTTAGCCAAAAATAAGCACTTGCTGGTCCGTTTGTGCAACCAGATCATGTTTGAAGTGTCTGACCATCTTCAAACTTAGGGGCATCGTAGAAGGGACAAGGTTGGTGTCCAATTAAGGTGAATGGTGGTTCTGTCAAGATGGCGTAAGCCGATCGTGCACTGTTCGTCATTTCCTTGTTACTAATGCCTACCTCCTCACCGCAATTGCACTCACATTTCCCTGGTTTCTCGTCTCTTAAGGCAGCGTTTCCAGCTTCTTATGCCCAGCAGCACGAATGTCCTTCTTTCCAAGCTTCCATATTTAGCAAACTTTGTATCGCACTCCACTGTTCTTCTCCTCATGCAAATGATACTGCACGGAACACGTGGACATCATCGCTGTGTGCAGCCCACACGTAGTCCTGCGTCTGCTGGCATCCGAAAGCGTCTGGGATTCCAACGAGTACAAGCACACAATTAATAAAGTGCTTGCATATTCCACAAAAGACCAGATTTGAAAATGGAGGCAGAAATGATTTTTAGGGCTGAAGGCAACTCTGACTACCATCATTCCCTTCCCCACAATCATTTGTTCTCTGAAGGGCACAAAACGCAAAAGATGTTTAAATGCCAAAGATTTTTTGAATTGTCAATAACGTGCGGAGAAGTTGCAGATATTGCAATGCGACTTGCTGAATGATACGTTTGAGTGTAAAATGGTGCCAAGACGGATCCAATCGTAAAAACATTTGAAAAGCATTTATGATCGCCTTTCGGCGTAGACAACGCGTTGTTTTGCATGAGAAAGAGACGCACACTGAATTTCTGATGTTCGTAGGTAAAAGTGTCATTCGCGTCAGACCATGATGCATTCAAGACAAATATCCTGCCTTCGAATTTAGCGTTGGAAGTGACGTTATCACTCATTTGAGTCCAGCATTTCAATGAGTTCTCTTTTACGCAAAGTGTGATGGATCAAGTGTGATTGTTGCAGACACATACGACTGCAAATTACAGGCTCCTCTGTAACGTCACCACGTGTCTTAATGCATGAGATTAAACTGATCGCCATATCATCTTCAAAACTGTTTTTTTGGATATTTCTTATTTATTTCTTTGCGAATGTGTCTTTTCTCGTTCTCCGTTATCTACTGTTAGTGTTTTATTTAATATTGTTTCCCATTACTATTTGAGAGAATTGTAAAGATGCTCAACACATATAATGATGCAAAGTAAGAAGTCGATGAATGGACAAATGTAGCGTTTTTTAGTGCTCATACTCACAGCAGTCAATTTGATTATTAAATAATTAGCTCGATTGCTCCTACTTTAGGTGACCATCTTACCTTGTGCTGCTTTGCTTCATATGGTCAATTTTGCATTGACCTTGAGTTGACTGGTGTCTTTGCTCATAAAAATTGCGTTGAGTGCATTCTTTGGTCTTGGCCTGCCGAACTGATAGGTTCGTCATATAGGGACACTTAAAGTGGGTAATAATCCTCCCTCAAAATTTTTCTAGGAGGCTCCAAATTGGTGACAGGAAAACTTTACCTTTAGTCTTCTGCTACAAGTGCGGGTGAATACATAAGGAGAAATTGAGAGAAGTCCATCGAGTGCATGATGGAATCCACCAAGGAAACTTTCTGAATCGCACTAAAGCACAAATAAATGAGCGCGTTATAATTACGCTTAGATGCGGAACGCATTCAAACACTGGTGGCTTTTATAATCACGTTTGACTATTGATCACGCAATGTTACTACATTGCTGTCAATTACTACCTAAGCCACTGACGAAATTTGAAGTAATGCCATACAATTTCTGCCTTTTAATGTCGATCAAGCAACGCTCAACCAAAATGTTTTGCAATCCACTAACAAATCGCTGCAGCAATTGCTCTTAACTTGCTAAGCCATCAGTTACGATTAAATGAAAACGAACTGATTTGAGGACCACGGCAGGTTACAAATTCTTGTTGACGTGATAGCGTTGACCCGCATTCAAAGCAACTAAGGCGAGATAAGCTTCTGCAAGGTAGAAGGGGCCAAGGCGTTTCAGTAAGCAATCATTTTGAAACACACCTGATGAACGACGCAATACCTACAGAAGTGATACGAATACACGTGTTCTTGCAATGCCTCTAGCGTCAAAATTTCAGGGTAGCAATCTGCGCAGTAAATGTGCGTTTCAAAATTCTCCATCCTCATGACTGCAGTTTGGTACAATAAGTTATGTGTTTAAGGGGCAATTGTATGAGACGCGAATGCCATGGTTGAGGAGCAGACCACACTGGATTCAATCAGGGGTCAATGAACTCAAACTCACAGATATGCGTTCCGATGAATTGGCAGAGCAGCAAATTAAGTTTTACGAATGGAATGTGGCATGTATAGCATGCACTATGATCTTAAGCAATGTTCGAGGTTCAAGAGAAAGTAATTGTGTTAATTTTAAAACATTTGCATGTCAAGTTAAAGATTCGGGGCTGCGTTTTGCAAGTTCTACCTTTCTCAAAACGCCCTGAACAACCCAGACAATCAAAAGCGGTGTTTACTGAAACTCAACAAACATGTGCTAGGATCCGCCGAAGTTGATCACTTGTGCCACAAGGCTAAATCATTTGCATTATAACAAGCGTCGTTGCACTCCACACAAGTCCATTATTTATAAGCTGCTCTAAACTCTGCATTAACACATCTCTCCACCTATAAACATGCTTTCACTTATGCGTGCATTTATGTGCACAATGGATCTGCCTTGATGCACGTTTCCTAAAGGTGCAAAGCATGGAACGATGCTTGTAAATGGTGCTGAGCACAACTTTCATGTGTAGGCACGCATTATGGCCAAGTGAAAGACGAGTTGTGCGACCTCCTGTGCCAAAGCTTACAGAAAATATGATAAGCAGACAGAGGGACCTCCTAGATCAATCCTCAACTAGAAATGTGATTATAACGCAGAGCAGTAGTNGCAAGTCCATTAAATACCAAAACCAACATGATTTGCCATTCACGGTGCCTGACCGCAGATCAATAGCTTCTGGAATGCTTGATTCCTGGCCAAGGCATCTTTAGCATTTGAAAGCAGAATATAACGGATTTATAGTATTGATGTTTCCGCAACTTCTGAGTACTTTTACTCAAAACGAGTTGCTTAATTGCCGTTATGTGATGGCTTTTAAAATAGAGTAAAATCAGAGATAAACCTATCTCGCTCGCGCCATTTGTTATCGTCATTGGCTGTTGTAAATGTCAGTAATTGGTTGAACTCTTCTTTTTCCATCCTTAGATGTGGATGTTTGGACATATAGATTTTGTGCCATTTAAAGATGTTAACGAAACCTTCGCGTCCTCCATATCATGATGATTGCGAAATGTTTGTAATGATTTTCACTATGGATCTTTGTGATTTAAAGTGTTCCATAACTGTGAAGGTTGGTCGCATTTATTGACAAACGCGAAATTACAAAACCTAACAGCTATGTTACATGTTGATGCTCATAATGTGCATCCATCCAATACATGAAACAAAATAAATTTCAGTCATGTTCAGCATAACATGAACAAAGACCTGCTCGAATTTACTTTTTTAGTCTCAACCTATGCACGAAAACACGCTTTTGTCCTATACGGGTTCTGAAAGGCTATGCTAAACCAAATACACAGAGGACGGATCATCAAATTTCCCAGCACCGCTTTTCACGCAACACCACCTACTTGTTTTGAGAGACTTAATATGAAGATTTTTGGAATTTGCACTTAGTAAAACGCCGTTCCACAGACGTTGGAGAAACAGATGACTTTGGGATTTGAGTGAAACTCATCCATTCATTTTACAAAATCCGTAGAATTCGGTGATCTGTCCACGCTGACGAAAGAGAGCATCATGCAAGGGGATCAAGATCATTGGTCACACAACATTCGCATTCCATAAACTCGTATTGCAAAGGAATGCATAAAGGCCTGTTAATTTTCTACTCACGCCTAGTCTACTTTTTGTGCTCAAAAGCATCACTTTTTTTAAATTTTACCTCGACTTTTACTTAATACCAGCTCACTCATGGGTGTAAGCCCAAATAGGGTGATTTAGAACACATGAGGAATTATCCTCCTTTTGGCGTTGCGTAGAACGCGTCGTTCTACATGTGAAGCACGAAGTCGTCAGCCTAATATATTACTTGCGTCATGATGTTGCCCAAATAAGACCAAGTGCCTCATTGCTGGCTGCACCATCAACTTCAAGTGGCCTCCGCGCCCTCGTTGCATGATTGCCTTTGCTATCGCTGTTAGTGTGCAAAATTAGACTGATAGTTTGACAAATTTTCGTTAGTCATGTTTACGGTAGAGTTCAGGCAGTAGTTGCCACTCTACGCATTCATTCAAGTGCAACACCATTCTTCAAATTATATTACTTAGCTTCCTAAAAGCTTAGATCGATGACCGTTTCCATCAATTGTCTACCAGGGCATCGACATAATATGACGATCAGAATCACCTAATTATACTCTGTTGAGAGTAGGCTCACGTGCAGGTGTCTAAAATACAGTGATAAAACATTCTGTGCCAAGGTTTCTGCTTCTAAGCCTGAAGTAATAACAGTATGCGGACCCGCATCCACTGATTTAGCCACTACAACCCCATTTACTTCCATGGTCTTAGCGCTCGCGTTAAATTTCTCATAAATCCCTGCAAATTGCCTAATCAAAATAACACAGCCATCACATAGATGGGGATAAACGTCCTATCGCTGGAGTGCGTGTCCTCACTCAAGTACCCAGCACAAACGTTCAAGTGACCCACTAACTTATGATTTCACGATGTGCATGTAAAAACACAACACTCATCGTAGGTCAAGCATAGATCAGCCCATAGGCTCATAACTTAGCTATAAGTACATATGTAGACTGCAAGTA